>JAYEVB010000165.1:0-19967 GCA_036346415.1 Raddia guianensis | reverse complement strand
ACTCAACAAGAGTTCTGACGGTTACGTGAAGACCCGGACTTGGTTTTCCTGATTGAATAGAAGTCGTGATCCCCAAGACTTGGAGTATGTCTTATCTCGCTTAGGGATATATTTGGCACGCCAAGTTCGCTACATACTCATGGTCAGCCCGGCCCGATATTCCCTTGATAGGTCGGTTTGCTCAACACTATATAAACAAGGCTCCCTACGGCGTGTTGAGGGGTCAAGCAATCATCCGCGCCTCATAGGCACCTCGATCTTCGTGATTGTCGCACTTGTAATATTCATAATCTCGCCGAGACTTGTTCGCCTCGCCGAGCCACCTCTTGTAATCATCTTTGATATATAAGAAAGGCCGGACGAGAGCTATTATCTCCCGAGAGGCCCGAACCAGATAAAACCACTCGCTCCTCGCCGTTGTCGTCGCATTGTTTGGCGGTTCCTATCTCCTTCCTGAAGAACCTTAGTTGACTTGAGATCGTTATCTCAACCGTCGACAATTTCCAAATGGGGGTATATGCACAGTGACATAATAGTGGGTCAAGAGTTTAGCATGAAGGATGAGGTAATACACTTCATCAGCAACTTTGGTGTCACAACACGGTGCGAGCACTCTGTGGCATGGTCCGGCCCGCCGTGGTACGAAAGTGAAGCGCGAAAAGCCGCAGTGCTCATTCCATGTTCGGACGCATCGCCAAAAACATGAGCAGCACTTCATAATCAGTAGGTACGAGCCGTACACTTGTACGGTGGAGTTGGTACGCAACATTAGCAGTAATGTGGTCTCAAAATTCATAGCACAGATGTTGCTAACTGCTATTCAAACCGATATCACCATGAAACCACACTCCATAATGGCCGAGGTGCAGAACCGCACTGACATATCAATTACATATCACCAAGCATGGCGAGCCAAGCAAAACGCATTTAAAATGTTGTTCGAGGATTATAAGGAGTCATACAACTGGGCTCTCCGTCTCCTCCGCAAGATATAAGAGAGCAATCCTGTGACATGCTATGTTTCTGCACATGAGTCAGTATACCTCCCCGATGGAAGTGTCGCCCCGAACCACTTCTACTTGATGTGCCTGTTTTGGTCTTTTGGCCAATGCATAGAGGCCTTCCGGCACTGTTGTTCTGTCATATATGTGGATGGAACATTCCTCATCGGTAGGTACTATGGTACTCTACTGACCGCACTTGCAGTTGATGAAAATAACTAGGTATTGCCTCTCGCATTTGCCTTTGTGGAGAGCGAGAACAACGATAGCTGGTTGTGGTTTCTATCTCTTCTGAAGATTCACGTTGTCATGGATCGGCCTGGAGTGTGCGTCATTTCTGACCACCACCAGGGGATCCTACATGTCAGAGTCAGATTGTCTAATGGTGATGCACCAATGTGGCCAAACGTTCGTTCTCGATGGTATATGCGCTATCGGGGCGTAACCTATACCGATTCAAGAACAAGCCCCTAGTAAGAAGTTCAAGTCAATGTGCATGCAAAACCAACTACGCAAATTCAACGCGTTTTTCAATGATATTAACGAATGTACCAGAAAGATGGTCATCGAAGAGCAAAGCACATCAGGGGTTCAAATAGTAGGGGCAGCAAGTGAGCACTCGCCGTAATATTACATTCGCTCTGTGGATAGCGCAGAAACCGACGGAGAAATGGGCTCGTACATGACATTGATGGCGCCTTTAAGCGCGAGATTTATTTACAATGTTAGTTTCCATTTTGTTCGATCAGAATTTAAGAAGTCTCAGACAGTGTATACACGATGATGACGACGAACATAGCAGAGTCGTATAATAATGTGCTACGAGCCATGCGCGGCCTGCCAATATGCATTATCATTGAGATGACCTTTTTTAGGACA
Source organism: Raddia guianensis (assembly GCA_036346415.1). Taxonomy (NCBI): domain Eukaryota; kingdom Viridiplantae; phylum Streptophyta; class Magnoliopsida; order Poales; family Poaceae; genus Raddia; species Raddia guianensis. Next base: position 18,087 of record JAYEVB010000165.1, on the reverse strand, counting down.
AGAGATTATTTTCGTGATCGAGGTCTGGCGGCCATGCAAATCACAAGCACTTTCTCCCCTTGTGTCGAAGCCATCCTACAGAGGTGTCGACAGAAATCTCAGTTCCAAGCCATCCTACAGAGGCGTTGACAGAAATCTCAGTTCCACCGCACATCCATATATGATAGAATGAATAACATATTCAATATGGACTGCAAGAGAAAGTACATGACAGGATTTAGCGTGGAAGATAATCAACAAAAGTGTCAACTTGGCCAGTATGAGGCTGTATGCACTTGCAATAAACACGCCTCGAATACATCTCATGCTCGCACGTCATGGCGGCATGTCGAGATTTTGCTGGCAACGATGGCACCCAATACGTCTCTCCGTTCTATTTGATGAATGAAATTAGGCAAACATGGGCACCTAAGATGGAGCCAATTAATCGAGGGGATATAAAAACTCAGAAGGGCCTACCTTCCATCCATTCTCCGCTACAAAACGCGTTGCACAAGGTAGACCGCGTACGACGCGATTTGAAGGTGACATGGATGCTGCCGATGGTGGAGATGGTTTGCGTCGTTGTCGTATATGTAAACAGCCAGGCCATGACCGTAGACACTGTCCTAATCAGGGATGACAATACAGAATCATGTTAGCAATTCTTGTATCATTGTCATCTTGTAATAAAAGAATCGTATTCGTTATATCGCTACTTCATTTTTGCAATTTTGTATTCAAGTATATCGCTACTTCATTTTTGCAATTTTGTATCGCCATGTATTATTATTTGTCGATGTAATAACTATAATATATCATTGCAAGATACATAATGGATGTTCCATAGTTTTTCTCCGCACGATGTGACTCAACCATAGATCTCTAAATGGGTGTAGGGCAATCGTAATGTGTTTACATGTTTCATAACATTTATCTCATATTAACATGGTTTGCTAACATTATATTTTATTATTTGTAGATGCATCCATTACGATTGAGGGGATCTCGACAGATCAAACTATTGGACGCTAGGTTTTGGATGTTTCTTGCACGTGCCAGATTGTTGCCGTTGGCCCTTACTCTCAATGGGGTACCAGAAGAAAATGGCCGATTGACACCGCTCCCAAAACATGACCTGGGGCTTATCACCGCACTGGTCGACCGCTGGCATCCTGAGACGCACACATTCCACTTTTCGATCGGTGAGATGACAATTACTTTGAAGAATGTTGCCATGCTCACGGGGTTGCCCATCTCTGGACGGGACTTTGTTGTCAAGAAACCAAATGCATAAACATGAAAAATTATGTCTAACAAAGGTAAGTATCAAATTTTTCACTTACATATTTGTAATTTGTACATAAATTACACCTATGAAATATTATTCTAAATGCAGGTGTTTGGAGTTAAATATAATGGTTATGCATCGTGGTGTTTCGATGTCATGGCTCGAGCACCTTCACGAGGCCGATATGTGTCCAAAGGAATGTCGATGAGGCGACTGCACAAACCGCACTATGAGGTGTATCTGTACTACCTCCTCTCCGGTGTCATGTTTACAAATGGCAACGGTGACTCTATACCCCTCACCTAGTGTTCGTAGCTCGAGAACTATGCAATGAAGCTATATTAATGAGGATTACGAGCTGTATAGTTGAGGGTCTGCCGTATTGGTCGATACATACCGGGAGTTATGTGTCGCATGCTATCGGGTAGCCCCGAATGCAGTATTTAGGGTTGTTCTCTCCTCGCATACCTCGTCGTGGAGTTATTTGCCATTAAATCGCCCAAACACCCCGCCGATACTATCCAGCCTATGTGACGCCGATAACCTCGCATGTAGACCAACAATGAGATATAGATGGTTGCATGCGAGGTTGCGATGGTTGAAAGAAGTCGACAGGATCTTACACGCGCTTGTGTCGCATCTAGACCTTCCGGTAGATGACCGTTACGTGGATCCATTCGCCATCTCGCAAAGATATGATATTGCCACGGGGCTTGCTAGTAAGCACATGTACCGAGAGTGCATTATTGATGACGACATGTTATCTAGTCTCGCATGAATGTCGGAAGGATACTCGCCGAACGCTGCTCAACGACAATTTGGCTACCGCAAACATTTCCACTCCCATCTCCTCAGATCCCGGACAACTCACATGGGTATGCATCAAATGTTATACATTTCATATATTTGTACCACTCATAATATAACGCATAAGTATTTTTTAGGCTTAGTTCATCCGCCACAACCGTGATAGGGCCCACATCCACAAAGGCCCATATCGAAGCGTTGACTGAATTACATCGACCAAGTGTGGTATCCCGCCGACCTCGTGATCGATCGATATTTGGGGTACATGAAATGGTACCGCCCAAGGACCAGATGTCATCTTGTTGCATCACTACAGCAAGAAGCAAAGACCGCCCCGACAACCGTAGGGCTATGCCCAACGAGTCCATGTTCTGGTATGATGCGCACTCTCCAATAGTTTCAGCTATATTGCCTACTTCATAACTCCTTCTGAATACCAGATGACATGGTTGCTGCAGACACAGGAGGCCGATTTGTTGCATGGCCATGCAATGGAACTTGTATCGCAAACACAGCGGACCGGCCAATCTTCTACAAATTCATTGAGGGCCCTCAATTAGAAGGGCCGGATCTCGGATTACAGGAGCGATTAGGGGGTCGGCAGGCATAGATCGCGCACAAATCGCGAAAGAGATAGCACAAGGCGAGAAGAATTTATGCATCGCATATCCGAGTCACCACCTCCTCCAGTATCAGCTGCTCCTACGAGATCGCAATCCATAGACAGGCGTAAACCACCCCTTTCAGCTCCACGCCAACAATCTCAACCTCCTCAAGCTTCTACATCGACACCCTTCCAATACAGCGCCCACCATTCTTCACCTCCAGCTGGGGCAGGTCATCAGGAGGGGTTTGATATTAACTTAGTGCCATCTTCAGAAACCTACGATGACTATCGCAGCACACAGGATACCCAATTTGATATCAATTGAGCAAATATGGGAGCATCTATGCTGGATAGTAAATTTGCATCCAACCTTAACTTTCAAGATATCATGGGCGGATGCAACATTTCTATACCAGATCCGACACCGCCTGGGGAGTCTAACTGGCAAACCCCTATGGGGTCCCTTCACATTTGCAACACGGGGAGCAAACCCCCCATAGGGTCCCTTCACAGGTTGTGCACGGCCATGATACCCCTTATGAACAAAGCATGATGGGTTTTCCACACTATGGTGGGTCTGCGTACGCCATAAGTTCACAACCTGGGTATATCCCAACCGTGGATCAAACTGACCTTCAAAATCGGTTTGAACCTTCTCAGCAAAGGTGTACACGCATAAGGGTCACAACTTAAGTGTAATCATGTAATTTCATAAACTTATGTCATTATGCATTCATGGTTTACGATAAAATTGTTCTCCACAGAATTATTGACATTGCATTTACCATTATGAGAATTAGTGACATTGCATTTACTACTACTTCGCACTTACCACTTGTCATTAACACGTCTACGCACGACATGCCCATGTGATATTGTCTGCCATCATCGTAGTAGGATGGTCGAACAAAGGTCCACCAACGCATGGATTAGGCCAAGTTGGTGGGAATCCCATCGGAGGACTTTCCCAACAAAATGAAACAGAACTACTGCACGGAGTCAATCATGCTGCGGCCCCGCCCTCACTATCTTTGAGACTGGCCCAGGTGTGCTTGTGGAATGGATGCAGTGGTGCAGACCTTCGATAGGCCTGTCTATGGTTGGACCGGACGGAGATTCTACCGATGTCCTCTATACGCAGTAAGTTTACTTACCTTCATATAGAACGAATTTATTTTACGATGTAACCAGACTTTATATCCTGTGCAAAACAGACAAATGATTGTCGCATGACATCGTGGATGGATGATCCTTTTCCAATGACAGCAGATGCATACATGATGGTTCTCCACGCAAGGATCGCAGATCTCGAAAATCGTCTCAAAATGATAAGACGTACCCTATAGTTGCACGCCCGCACGGAACGCTTGTGCCCTACATGTCGGAGGCGACGCGGCTAGCTAGCTAGCTGGCACCCACATGTTACGTACTTTTCAATTCCTCTAAGGCACACGACTATAAGAAACGACTATAAGGTCTTCATGCTTGTATTGTAGAGTTTGAACTCTGCTACTTTCGTTTCATGTTTCTGTTGTGTGAGGGGTGAAGAACATCTTCATTGTTGGGATTATTTATAGCTATGACTCTCTGATAAGACGACATTGAGATTTCTTCTCCTTTCCTAAATATGAGCATGGAGTGACATGGCATGGTTCTATAAAATCATTTTACATGTCATCGGTTGATATGGATTCCATACGTTTTTAAGATAAGTTTGTATTTTTGCTTAGGTTGTTAAAATAGATCATATAAGTGTAGCTTCAAATCAATCTCTAATTCACTTTACATGTATTTTATGTTTTTATTTATCTCATAGTTCCTAACTTTAGAAACTTTAGTTTGCCCAAAAACTACTACAAGAGTTAAAGCTTATAAAATTTTAAATTTGCAATTTTGTAAAATTTGATACAATTTTGAATTTTAAAATGTATATATTCACATGCATATATATTATACCAGATATTCACACACGCCAGCAGCCAGCCAGCCACATGCAATATCGCAACCTCCGAGCAATCAATGTGTTTCACCACACCCGGCATAAGCAGTGTGCGCTTAGGATAAAATTACGCCCATTGCCATGGCCCACTCCCCGACGGCCCAATCGAATGTACCCTACTAGGCCCAGCCCCTGAAGGTTCTATCCGCCCATATGCATCCCGCCGAATGCCTTCCGGCCGGGCATGGTGCGGTCGGGATAAAATTACTACCATTGCCATGGCCCACTCCCCGACGGCCTAATCGAACAGCCTCTACCAGGCCCAAATCCCGAAAGGTTCTATCAGTCCATGTGCATCCCGCCAATGCCTTCTTGGTCGGCACGGCATGTGAACGGCCTAGGATTCGTGTTTGAGTCGACCAACAAGAGTTCTCGTGACGGCCACGTGAAGACCCTTGACGGGTTTCCTGATTGAATAGAAGTCGTGATCCCCAAGACTAGGAGTATGCCTTATCCGCCGTGATATATTTGGCACGCTGAGTTCGTTATTTATCTTGTCGTTAGTCCGCCCGATATTCCCTGAGGTCGGTTTGCACCACACTATATAAACAGGCCCTACGGCGCTTAGGGGGCATCTAATTCACGCCCCAGCATCCGCTTAGAGCTTTGGCACTTATATACGTAATCTCGCCGAGACTTGTTCGCCCCGCCGAGCCATCTCTTGTATTCTCTTCTCGATATATAAGAAAGGCCGGACGAGGGCTATTATCTCCCCAAGAGGCCTCGAACCAGATAAAACCCCCGCCTCCTCGCTCGCTAGGTTCGTGGTTGTTCTGCGGTTCCCATCTCACTTCTAAAGAACTTTGGTTGACTTGGGTCGTTATCCCAACCGGCGGCGCTGGCGCCATCCGTCGGGATTACGCAGATCGAATATGTCGAACTCCATCACGATACGCGAGATTCTTCCCGAGGGTTACGACTTAGAAGGGCAGTGATGTTTTTCCCCGCCACCGAATCGATCTTACCGACCTAGATCGATGTTCGTGTTCGAGACAAAGTCTCCTGACACGCCCCGTAGATGATCTTCGGTCGAGCTCCCGCCATCGATTTATGAATACGGAGTCGATGATCTATACCGTTTAGATCTATCGGATTCTAAGGCTATGTTTGCTGAGTCTTCTTGTGGCATACGCTGATGACACCGCCTAGCACACAAACGCTGCCACCGCTGCCGCCAATCGGCCGGGCGCAGGACTTCATGGAATCCAGCAGTCGTCGCGGGCGTCAAGAGATCGGCAGATCAATTTCGCCGAACCAAGATGGAGCCGCATAACTGCCGCGAAAGCAAGAAATTGTTAGCCGTGACTTTCGATTTAATCCATCAACCAAACCTTGGCACAGATCCACGATCAACGCAAGCTGCCGACGCTGACCGCCACAGACTCACGCCGAGACCCCGGCAGAGTTCACCGTCCGTGGAATCCTCGCGTCCGGACTAATCGGCAAGACGCGGATGCTTCAGGATCCCAGATCAATTGAGCAGAGCCGAGAATGGCTCCAGCCCCGCAATCAGATCAGATCCGCCACCAGACAATCTCGCCCTCGTATGGCGAAGTGGCTACTCACTCGAGAAATTGGCCGAGGGCCTTAAGTCCGAGGTGAGGCATCATCCGGCAACAAGGTGAGCTCGTCTGCAGATTCGACAAAGGAGCGATCCGATCGATCACGTGACCGCCGCCACCGCTGGCGGGCCATCAGCTCCACGAGCAAGCCGCCTGAGGTCGCCGCTGCTAAGTCCCCAGAGTCATCGCGACTACAGGGCAAGCGCAAGCGCTGACGATCACGGACGATCTCGCGAGAGCGCGTTGTCGCGACCACGAGGAAGGAGCGTGGGGGCTTATCACGGAGAGAGTTCCTCCAAGTAGAAACCTCCCGCTCAGCAAGAGTTCCCCCGACCAACAAGACCAATGTCCTCTCGAGGCTAGGTTCTGCAAGGGAAGGTGGCCGGTCTTATGCCTTGGGCTGCAGGGCCTTCTCCGACAAGCTTCGCTCTGTTCGGTGGCCCTCCAAGTTCAAGCCCGGACACATAGAGAGGTACAATGGGACTCAAAACCAGAGGAGTTCCTTTCCATCTACGCAACGGCCATCATGGCGGCCGGGGGTGACGAGCTTGTTATGGCCAATTACCTCCCGACCGTCCTGAGGGTGCCGCCTTGACGGGGTCGCTCAATCGCCAGGAGGGTTCCATCTCTTCTTGAACTAACTTTGTGATGCTCGATCGCTAACTTCCAGAGTCATACGCAAGCGCGCTCGGGCAAGGAGGATGATCCGCACCGATGATCCAGATGAATGGGGAGACCTCCGCAACTTCGCGGAAGCGCTTCATTAAGATTCGCAACACGATCCCGAACATCTCTGATGAATCTGCTGTCCGTGCTTTCAAAAACGGAGTCCGCGACGAGCGCTCACCCGTAATCTCGAGATCAATGAGACCGACCGCCAATAACCTATTCAAGGCGATCATACGCCAACGCGCGGAGCGCTGCTCAAGACAAGAAGGCTCGACAAGGGCGAGCCGCCTACCACCGGGTGTAGAGGAGAAGAAGAAGAGCAAGAAGAATCCCGGTGACAAGAAGTCCCAGAAGAAGAAAAGAAGGGTGATGCTAACAATACCGCCGCAGTATAGATCGCACACCTCCTCCCAAGGATGGGCGTAAAAGCCCAACAACAACTATAAGGGCAAGAAGCCCGCCAGTGGAGGCAATCAGGCAAGAAAGGTCAAAGTGACCGATATTGCAAGTACCACCAAAGACCACGGGCATGATACACGCCATCAGAGAACCTGGCCGCAGCTCGAGGATTTCTACAACGGCAAGGGCCCAATGCCCACCCCGCCCGAGAAAGGTGAAGCCAGAAGGCCAAGCGCCAAACCGATGATGGTGATCGGACGATGACGAATATCAGAGCCCGTGGAACCATATTGCCGCCATCTTCGGGCGCTCCTCGGCTTATTCTCTCGCCGCAGCCTCAAGGAAGCCGCCGAGGTCCATTAACGCCGAAAAGGGCAAGCCTCACCAAGTCAATGAAATGGACCGAGGTCCCCATCTCCTTCTCTCGTGAGGATTGCCCCACCGATGACCAAGCCCCGAGGTTCCCATCGGGTGGTCGCCCACCATCGCTAACGCCAGAGTTGGTCAGGTCTTCATTGATGGCGGAGCGCCTCGATCTACTCTCGCTAAGGTTTTGACGAGATGCAAATTCTCGCCCAAACTTAAAGAGGTCGCGATGCCTTTCACGGCATTGTCCCGGAGAGGTCGTTTCAAATTGTCAAGGTGTTGTCCCCGCCTGCTACCTTCTGGCAGCCCTAGCAACTTCCGGACAGAGTCGATCACATTCGATGTGGTTGACTTCCTCCAAGATATAACGCGATTCGGGCCGCCATCTCTTGGCAAGTTCATGGTCGCGGTCCCACCACGCTTATCATTGCGTGAAGATACCGGTCCCAACGGTGATCACTTGGCCAAGGGCAATTACAAAGTCGCCCGATTGCGACGAGCAGCCCTTGCTCCGGTCGACCAGCTCCGCCATGAGGTCCCGACGCCCGCAGACTCAAGTCTCGTGACGCCTGTAGTCTCCTTCACCAGTGGGCGAGACTAAGGAGGTTCCATTGCTCGGATGATTCTCCAAGATAGCTTCATTCGGGGCCAATTTGGACCCCAAATAGGAAAGCGAGCTCATTGCCTTCCTCCGAAGCTAATGCGCGACGGTTTGCTCGGGAGCCGCCTCGATATGCCCGAGTCCCAAGGAAGGTTATCGAGCATAAACCGCCGTCCGCCGACAAAAGCCTCGCTCGCCGTAAGCTTGCCGCCGGATTTCAAACAGGATCATCAAGGATCACCAGGTTACCGTCACCGTTTCATCCGCGAGGTTGATCACACCGAGTGGTCGCCAACCCCGCTATTGTAAAGAAGAAAGGCGGCAAGTGGAGGATGTGTCGATCACACGATTCAACGCCGCTTGTCCTAAGGACAATTTCCGCCGCTTTGCATAGACACTTCGCCGCCCAGCAGTCATTGCTTGCGGGCGGGCGGAGGGCAGAGTGGTAAGCATGCGGCGCGGCTTAGGTGCTTTTATAGTCCCTTATGAGCAGCTCGCAACGGTTTTGTCACAAACGCTAGTTTTTACCACAACGGCTAGGTAAAACGGTCGCTTGCTTTCATCAAGGCCATGACGGGAAGTTACCATGGAATCGCTAACGCTATTTTTTCCAAAGGTTCAGACTGAAGGCCGAGTGCTCGCTTGAGCAAATGTGATTCTCGCTCGACGCAACAGAGTTGTTTCTAAGATCGATTGGGTCTGTCTGGCCTCGAATAAGTCTTGTTCGGCTGAACCGTGAATCTGGTTTGCCGCTTGTTACACGCCTTTGTAGCAACAAAATTTCCTCTTCAGGACTTGGAGTCTCAAGATGAAGACCCCACTCTAGCGAGCTCCTTCCACTTGAGCCTCTGGGCTAACTGTCGAGGATAAAATTACGCCCATTGCCATGGCCCACTCCCCGACGCCCAATCGAATGAAATACCTACCAGGCCCACCGAAGGTTCTATCAGCCCATGTGCATCCCGCCGAACAGCCTTCTTGGTCGGCACGGCATGAACGCCTAGGATTCGTGTTGGAGTCCGACTCAACAAGAGTTTTGCACGGCCACGTGAAGACCCGGACGTGGTTTCCTGATTGGAATAAAAGTCGTGATCCCCAAGACTAGAGTATGCCTTATCTGCCTCGGATATATTTGGCACGCTGAGTTCGTTATTTATCTTATCGTTAGCCCGCCCGATATTCCCCAGAGGGTCGGCTTGCACCACACTATATAAACAGTGGCCCTCACGTGTTTAGGGGCATCTAATTCACATCTTAGCATCCGCTTAGAGCTTTTGCACTTATACACACAGAATCTCGCCGAGACTTGTTCGTCCCATCGAGCCATCTCTTGTATTCTCTTCTGATATATAAGAAAGGCTGGACGTAGGGCTATTATCTCCCCCAAGAGGCCCGAACCAGATAAAACCCCTCCTCCTGCTCGCTAGGTTCGTGGTTGTTCACGGTCTCCCATCTCACTTCTAAAGAACCTTGGTTGACTTGGGTCGTTATCCCAACCGCCGATGCGCGAACGCCAAGGAATCGTGTTTGAGTCCATCTCGAATGTGAGTTCTCAGACGGCTACGTGAAGACCCGGACGTGGTTTCCCGGATTGGAATAGGAGTTGTGATCCCCAAGAATTGGAGTTTACCATCTACCGTGGGACGTATTTGGCATGGTACGAGTTTGTTACGATCTCGTAGTTGGTCTGCCCGCTATCCTTCGTAGGTCTGTTCATCTTCACTATATAAGCAAGGCCTCTAAGGCAGTAGGGGCCAAGAGATTCCGCATTGTCGCATACTACTCACCAGACATTCTATAATCTCGCCGAGATCCGCCCATCTCGCCGAGCATCCTCTTGTAATCTCTTTGATATATAAGAAAGGCCGACGCTATTATTATCTCTCCCGAGAGGCCCGAACCAGATAAAACCCTTGTCTCCTCGTCGTCGCTAGTAGTCGTCGCTTTGTTCTACGTAGTCTTCTATCTCCCCTTCTCAAGAACCTTAGTTGACTTGGGTCAATATCCCAATCGTCGACAGTTGGCGCTGTCCGTGGGGACTTAGTAGATCAAGCATGTCGAACTCCATCACGATTATGGATCTCTCCCGAGGACTACGACTCGTATGACAGTGATGTCTCATCCTCGCCGACGGATCGATTGTTCGATCTCGATCGCTTCATATCTGGGGCAGAAGTCTCTGGATACTCTCCAGAGATGCTCCTAGATCAAGCTCCCGTCATCGACGATGAATACGGAACCGACGATCTTTACAATGGTTTAGATCTCTTGATTCCAAGGCTATGTTCGGTCGATTCTCCTATGGCGGCTTACACGTTGATGACACCGCCCAGAAGGCACCAACGCACGGTCACCGCAAGATCAATATGGCCGTGCAGGACTTCAGAGGATCCTCGCGGGTCAGCGGCAACGGTGAGATCGGGCACTCCAATTCTGCTCGACACCAAGATGAGGCCGGGCTAGTTGCTCGCGGGCAAGATGTTGTTCGTCGCAGTTTTGACGAGTCCATCAATCAGACCTTAGCGCAGATCCGCGACCAGCGCAAGCGACAACATCGCGACTACCACAAGACTCCACGCCAAGACCCCCAGAAGTTCACCGCCGTCGAATCCTCGCTGTGACCAGACCCGCTTGGGCAAAACGCGATGCCTCGTGGATCTCTCGATTCCTAGATCGTAGTCGAGAACGACCAAAGCCATGGCAACGGCTCGGGATCCACCAACCAGCCGACTCGCTCAAGATGGGCGATGTCGTTGTTCTCCCACTTGAGCGATCGGGTCAAGGCCTTAAGTCTCTAGGTGAGGTCAATGACTCCTCCAGACAAATAAGTAGCCACCGTCTGTGGAATCGGCAATGAAGCCCGACGATCTCGGACCTCGCCACCGCCGGCGACCACTTCCCATGAGCAAGTTACCCGTGGTCGCCGACGCTTGTCAAGCCCCCGTGGTTATCACGACCATAGAGGTAAGCGTGCGCGCGACGATCATGGACGATCCCCTCGCGAGGAGCGCGTTGTAGCAACCACGAGGAAGGAACGTGGAGGACTGTCCTAGAGAGAGTTTCTCCAGGCAGAGACCTCCCGTTCGGCTAGAATTCCTCCGGGCAACAGGACCAACGTCTTTTCGATACTAGGTTCTGCAGGAGAGGGTGGCCGGTCTTACGCCTTGGGCTATAAGGCCTTCTCTGATGAGCTCCGCGTTGTCAGGTGGCCCTCTAAGTTCAAGCCCGGTGCCATGGAGAGGTACAATGGGACTCAAAACCCAGAAGAGTTCCTTTCCATTTATGCTACTGCCATCATGGCGGCCGGGGGTGATGAGCTGGTCATGGCAAATTAACTCCCGACTGTCCTTGAGGGCGCTGCTCGGACGTGGCTGTTTAACCAGCAAGAGGGTTCCATTTGCTCGTGGGACCAACTTTGTGACGCTCTGATTGTCAATTTCCAGAGCTATTACGCGCGCCCTGGGTAAGGAGGATGATCTCGCACTGATGATCCAGATGAACGGGAGACCTCCGCAACTTCGTGAAGCGCTTCATTAAGATCTCGCAACACGATCCGTAACATCTTGATGAATCTATTGTCCGCGCTTTCAAAAACGGAGTCCGCGACGAGCTGCTCACCTGTGATCTCGAGATCAATGAGACTCGACCGCCAACGACTGTTAGTTAGCGGCCGATCGCTATGCCAATGTGGCGTAACGCTGCTCAAGATAAGAAGGTGTTTGATTTAGGGCGAGCCGCCCGCCTACCGTGTGGATGAGAAGAAGAAGAGCAAAGAATAATCCTCGTGACAAGAAGTCCCAAAAGAAGAAAACAAGGGTGATGCGAACAACACCGCTGCGGTATAGATCGCACACCTCCTCCCAAAGACGAGCGTATAGCCCAACAATAACTACAAGGGCAAGAAACCGCCCAGTGGAGGTAAACCAAGGCAAGAAAGGTCCAAGTGATCGATATTGCAAGTTCCACCAAGACTACGGCACGATACACGCCATTGCGTAACCCGGCCGCAAAGCTCGAGGATTTCTACAACGGCAAGGGCCCAATGCCCACCCCCGCCTAAAAAGGTGATGCCTGAAGGACAAGCGCCAAGCCGATGGTGGTGATCGGATGATGATGATGAATATCAGAGCCGCAGAACCACATCGCCGCTATCTTCGCCGGTTCCTCTGGCTTACACCTCTCGACGCAACCTCAAGGAAGCTGCCCGAGGTCCATTAACGCTGAAAAGGGCAAGCCTCACCGAGAAAATGAAGTGGACCGAGGTCGCCATCTCCTTCTAAGGAGGATTGCCCCATCGATGACCAAGCCTCGCCTCCCATCGGTGGTCTTCCGACCATCGCGAACGCAGTGGTCGGGCGCCCCCGATCGACGGCGGAGTGCTTTGGACTTGTTATCTCGCAGTTGTCTTGGACGAGATGCGATCCTCGCCCAAGTTGAAGGAAGTCACGATGCCCTTCTATGAGATTGTTCCGGCGGTAAGCGGTTTATTCGGCAGATCGCTCGCCTGGCACCTTCGGCAAATTTCAAAGAACTTTCGGACAGAGTTGATTACGCTCGACGTGGTTGACTTCCCATCCGCAGATAACGCGATCTTGGGCCGCCATCCTTGGCAAGTTCATGGTCAGATCCCACCATGCATACCATTATGCGGAAGATACCGGCCCTAACGGTGATCACGGGTCAAGGGCAACTACAAAGTCGTTCTCGATTGGCGACGAGCGCCCTTGCCCTCGGGTCGACTCAGCTCCCGCAGCAGTCCTAAGTTCCGCAGATCAAGTCTCATACCTAGGGTTTCATTCACCAGTGGGAGAGACCAAGGAAGTTCCACGCCTCTTAATGATACTTCCAAAATAGCTAACTTGGGGCCAATTTGGACCCCAAATAGGAAAGCGAGCTCAATGCCTTCCTCCGAGCTAATGCAGACGTGTTTGCCTGGGAGCCGTCTGACATGCCCGGAGTCCCAAGTGAGGTTATCGAGCACAAACCGGCAAATCCGCCGACAAAAAGTCTGCTCGCGAAGCTTCGACGCTGATTTCCAGGGATAATCAAGGAGCAAATTTCAAGATGTCGTCACCGCCGATTTCATCCGCGAGGTTGATCACACCGAGTGGTCAGCCAACCTCGCTATTTTGTATAGAAAAGGCGTAAGTGGAGGATGTGTCGATCACACAGATTTGAACGCCGCTTGTCCTAAGGACAACTTTTCCGCCGCCGATAGACCAGTTTGATTTTTTAGATGCTTATCCGTTATCACCAAATAAGCATCTCCCCAAGGATGAAGAGAAGATCGCCTTCATGATCCCTTCGCACTTTCTCGCCACACCCACCATGTCTTTCGGTCTCCAAGAATGTCGGTGCTATGTTCCAACGCATCATGGAGAAGACTTTTCCGTATCAAATATGAAGAAACCTCGGAGGTTTGCGTCGCATTTACATAGTTGTAAAGAGTAAGTATGCTCCGTGATCATGTAAAAGACCTAGCCGAGACTTTTCGTAATCTCACCAGCATCGGATAAAGTTAAATCCAGAGAAGTGTACCTTGGTGTTCAACTGAATGTTGCTCTACACGCTATTGGTCTGCAAGGTATTTCGCTAACCTCGAAAAATCGGGCCATTGAAAACATGCGTGCTCCTACTACCATCAAGGAAGTTCAGAGCCTCATTGTATGGATGGTCGTCAAGGTGTTTATTTCCGCCAAGACGAACACGGTTGTCTTTCTTAAGGCCTCAAGAAGCACAATGGTTTCGAGGACAAAGAGGATGATGATCCTTCCAGATCTAAAGCACTACCCGTCCAACCCAATTGCCTTGACTACCTCATGCATGGCGAAAGTAATTTTTGTCAGATCTTGGTCAAGATGTCGACGGCGGTTTCCGCCAACCATCGCGGATCACACCCCATCGATTTCTATCTTGCTAGCCGATCACCAAGCTCGCCTCGATTCGAGCGAGAACGCTGCAAGGAGCGACGCAGAGTTTACCTGTGTTCTGATTCCTCATGGGTAATAAATTCTACTCCCGCCGAGCCTTAGCCCTTTTCGTGTTGTGGTTGTGTTGAAAGTGATTACAGACAGCTAACTCCCTCCCTCTCTCTCCTCCTTTATACGAGCCTCGAACCCATGAGAGAGCCGAGGGGTAGGCAAGATAAAGACCTCAAGATAATCGATAAGACATAGGGATGATGAGAGACGAAAACGCGGTTGCCATTACGCCGACGGTGTGCCACGCACGCTTCGCAGTGGCTTCACCCGTGAACACGCTTAGTGAGATCGCGCAAGGGCCCAATTTTGCTCCTTCCGACACGGGCGTTAGCTTGATGAGGGCAAACTTCTCTCCGCCGGTTAATTCGTAGTCAGCCACAAAGGATAGCTTGATCGATTTGCAGAGGTCATCGTGGCGTAATCATCTCTTCATCTCGCCTATCCGCCAGAATGTCGCATTGAATGCGCTCATTCTTCGTTGACGGTTGAGATAACGATCTCAAGTCGCTAAGGTTCTTTAGAAGTGAGATAGAGACACGCTAACAACCACTTAACAAAGAACGAACAGAGATAGGGTTTTTATCTCGGTTCGGTCTCTCAGAGAGATAATAGCCCTACGCCCAACCTTTCTTATATATCAAGAGATTACAGAGGAGCCTCGACGAGATGAATGTGTCTCAATGAGATTATGGGTGTACAGGAGTGCAATGGCGATAGATCTAATGTCTACGAGGTGCTAAGATGCAAAGTTTTGGCCGTGGTCCCTCTAAACGCCATAGAGGCCCCCCATGATATAGTGCGTAGCAAACCACCTACCGAGGGAATATCGGCCTGCTAACAACGAAAGTACGTGAATCTAACTTGTACCATGCCAAATACATCCCACTCAGAGATAAGGTAAACCCAATTTTGGGGTCACGATTTCTATTCCTATCCGGAAACCCACGCCCGGTCTTCACGTAGTCGCAGCAAACTCGCTCGAGTTGGACTCAAACAGAAGCCTTCGTTACATGCGCACTGCGCTACCAAGGAGCTCGTTCTACAGATGCACATGGGCCCGAGAACCTTCTAGGAGCCGGGCCTGTAGGTCGCTCGATTGGACAATGTCTGTGAGGGGCCAGCAATGGGCCGTGATTTTATCCCGATACCAGCCTCCGAGACTCAAGTGGAAGGACTCACTAGAGCGGGTCTTCCTCTTGTGACTCTAAGTCAAGAAGAGGGTATTTTTCCTCAAGCTATAAAGACGCGCATCGCTAATCGAACAGTTATGGTTCAACTCAATACTTGTTCGACCGAACAAACTCCGCCGCGCCGAGCAACTCATAAGGCCGAAGAGGGAATGACATCTGCTCGAGCAGTAGTACCCATTCTCGATATGTAAATCGAAGAAGTGAGGTGAATCATCTTCTTGAGGCTCAACGCCATCAAGGATGGATTGATTCTGGTAGTGAAGAGCGACCACCGCATCCGTAAGATCGATCTTCCGGAGAATAAATATAGCAAGTCGCGAGACGGACTCGGTCGCCGCATCCGTGCATTCAGATGCCTAGGAAAAGACAGATCCATCTCTCGGCCAGAGCTTGTCCGAGAAATAGAGATTGCGCCTCGAGCAAATGTCGCGCCAGAGCGAAGGTGATGTGCCCCTAGACGAGATCGTGCCAAGAGCGCATAATGCATACGGCGGGAAGGTTACTCTGGCCCCGAGCGAGAGCTCGCCAAAGGAACCAAGTAAGGAGATCTAGTCCCAGCACGGAGCTCGCGAAGGAACCGTAGTGCTATCAGCGAAGACGCATCCAAGAGGAGCCCAAGGCCCGCCAAGAGTCGCCTGGCGAGGTGATCCAATTTCGAGCACGGAGCCGTCAAGGGGATCAGACGCCATCCAAGCGAAGAGCTGCCCGCGCGAGGTGAATCACAGCCCGCTGCGCCAGAGCTGCAAGAGAACGTGTGAAATCAATGCTTTAACTATGACGATTCTCATGGCGACAAGAAAGTTAGCGCTGTCTTGGCAAGTGCGTAACCGACGCTGAGTGCCCGCTATGGCGAGAATCGGCTTATGGTGGCATGCCTGCTATGGCGAGAATCGGCTTACGGTGAGCGTGACTACAGGCGCACTACCTTGACTTAACCGAACTCGTGAAGGTCAATACCGCAAAGGCAAGAAATCATATGCGGCGGTGAATCACTCTGCATGCGCGAGCAAACCCGGATGAGAGGGATGCACATCGGTTTTGGGCGGGAAGCTCGAACTCGCCATGACCATCACCGAGTCCGACGCTCCGCTCCTCAGATTTCCGCAAAGACAAACAAGAAACAAGCCGCAAGGAAAAGGAGAGCAAGAACAGATTCTAAGAAGAGCAAAGCGAAGTTTTGAAAACACGCTAAAGGCGACCACCCGCACAAGACATAATTTTTTCGCACGCCCGACAGCTAGTGTCACCTCTACGCAACGCGAACCGATGTTAGGAGTGCCCGCTATGGCGAGAATCGGCTTATGGCAAGGTGACTCACAGGTGCATTGTTCGGATTACCGCTGTGAAGGACGAGTATGGATAAAGAAGACGTAAGGCGATAAGTGCGCTATTGCCAGGCTAAGACCGCTAACTCCGAAGGCGACGGGACCTTAGCCGCAGTAAAACGGGCGAGGCGAAATCTTATCCGGCATGGACCTGCGCAGCGCAGGTCGCCGGCCGTGCGAACCGCCAGAGTGCCTGCTATGGCGAGAATCGGCTACGCTGGCACGCCATATGGCGAGAATCGCCACGGCGGGCCAACTCCATCGATGGTGCACCGCTTTGTTAACCGGAGCCGCATGTTGTCGCCAGATAAAACATGCTCAAGACGCTGAGCGCCACGGAGCGAAGACCAACGAGGTTTTGGAAAACCAACGCTAAGGAAAGAAATCAGAAACTGAAAACGCATCGGTTACCGGAATTCAGCTCGTGGTCCCAATCGACCGAGGAGAGGCATTCTCCGAGGAGCCGCCGAGCACCAAGACCGCCGATCACGCTTGAATCAGAGCGAGAGTCTGACCGAGCAATTTTTCCTACAAAAAGAGCAAAGAAAAGACAAGGTCGTAACAGAAAACCAAGAGCAAGGCTAATAGCTAGAGAGTTTTAAGAAAACCGTAGAACGCTTAGCCTAACTCCCACCCCCATTATCAGTACCGCCGAGACCTCGATTTTGCTAACTCGAACAAAAGCAAGCAAAAGAGCCACGCTTAGCCACCGCACGGACGATGCATGAAGACCTGAGTTTATGAATTCAAGCACGCAAGAGAGTTAGAGCGACACCCATATCTCGATCGACTCGCTTTAAACCGCCATTAACGTAAGTTAGGCGATTCGAAAGTAACCGAACAAGGAAAGTGTTTCTCGCCATGAGGGCTTACGAGCGTGCTTTGCCGAGTGGTTGTGCCGTGAGCGTAAGTGCCTCTCACCATGAGGGCTTACGAGAGCAGTTAACCGTAGGTCCGATGCCGTGGTTACGCAACTCGAAGTTTAGGAACTTGTTGAAACTAGATACGGGCAGGAAAACCTTAAGATCAGGAGCCAAGAGTTCGCAAGACCGGCACCATCAATTGTTACCAGAGAATAAGGTAGTCCGAGAAGACGAGTAGTGAGAAGGGCTTGCAGGGCCACTTAACATTCACCGCTTATTGATTGAACTTTTCATGGCAAATCGAGAGACTTGGACGTAACTAAGGCGCGAAATTTGAGAAAAGCGCAGCTAGGAAACGAAGGCCTACACGAGGAACTTACGGCCGGGTCGATGTTCCAAGTGTCGGTCACCTCTCCTGGTCATCCACCGCCAGTAACAGCCCCGGACC
>JAYEVB010000294.1:0-19996 GCA_036346415.1 Raddia guianensis | reverse complement strand
GACTGAGCCCTTAACGAGACAAGGGCACCGCCACTAAAGTAGAGATAGGCGCGGGGCCCGCCATATCAGCTCCGGGCGACCCGCCGCGCCTATAAAAGGAAAGGCCTCGGATCCGTTCGAGGCCAGGTGGGATAGTGTAACACGCGACATACTCATCCGAGGCTTCCTTAGCAAGAGCTATAGTCCTTAGCTATCTCAAGGTCCAAACTCTCTTGTAAGTTCGGGATCGGTGCCTTTAAGCCCGGCCTCAGACTCTTATATTGTTTTCCACCATATAATCAATGAAGGTCGGAGTAGAGCTATTACCCTAGCAAATGGGGCTCGAATCGTGGTAAATCGCTTGTGTTCACACAGCTTGTATTGCTCTCTCTCTCCCCTTTTCTCCTCACCGCACGACGGATCTGCAGACTGGATCGCTAAGTCGCACCAGCCCTCTCCGGAAGACCGCGGGCTCGAGCCCTCAGGCTCAGCCGCTCGGTCAGCCGAGAAGGTGGTGGTTGGGCCTCACTCCAACTACAAATTGCTCACGGTCTGTGGACCCGCCGCCTTCGTCAGGCGCTGCTTCCAGACACCGATAGCCGGGCGCCCGGGGGCCCATGAGCAGCCTCAGCAGCCTGCTCCTGACATGCCCGAGATTCCGAGCAGCGACGAGGTCCCGGACCTCGAGTTCGATGAGTGCAATGATCTGGACGACGACGGTCCCATCGACGAGGGTCGGGCGAGGATTACCTCGCCAAGCCGGGCCGACGAGATGGAGGTTGACGCCTTCTCGCCTCTAGGGCAGAAGCCGCCTAGGAGTCGCCCTAAGCCGGACCCTCCGAGACCCACGCCACCGAGACTCCCATGGAGTTCGAGCTGCTGGTGACTCCACCTTCACGGGCGACACCGGACGCTTCGCCTCGCAGACGCCTCGCAGCATCTTCGCAGCTTCGGCCGATGATGACGCCGGGAACGTGGAGGCCCAGGAGCAGCAGTGCCGCCGCGTTGCGGCCCGGGACTTCTTCCGCGATTCCGTCTGTCGCGTCATGGCTGGGATCTGCCACGAGGACAGCCACCAGCGCACCCCGGCTCACGGCCGGTCGGACGACTCTCTCATTGAGACAATGACCAACCCGCTCCTACGCAGCCAGCAGAAGGCGCGTGCCATCGCCACGGTCGTCCGCGACCTGGAGAGGGACCCCCGTGGCTTCACAATGGCGGACCTGGGTCCAGTCATCGCTGAGGGCCTCGCTGACATCACCTGCGGCATCGCCCGACACGAGGAGCAGAACGGCGGACGCCGGACATCCGGGCGACGGGCAGCTCCGCCATAGCGGCATTGAGTCGCCCCGCCGCAATCAGAGCTGTCAAGGCTGCCCAGACTGCTCTCCACCACCAGCCAAGCCAAGCTACCGGAGGAGTGTTTTCCCGCCTGGGCCCACTTCGGGATGCCTCTCCCCGAAGGCCGCGCCAGGGTGCTCCGCCTTCTCCCGCGCTCTCCGAGAGGTGCCTTGGCCGCCGAGGTTCAAGCGTAGGCTAATCAAGAAGTTCGACGGGAGTAAAAACCCCGAGGAGTTCCTGTCCATCTACACCACCGCCATCCGGGCTATGGGGGGAGACGAGGCCATCCTGGTCAACTACTTCCCCACTGTGCTCGAGGGCATAGCCCGAACCTGGCTGTTTAACCAGCGGCCTGGTTCCATCCGCAGCTGGGCCCAGCTGCAGGATGCCCTCCGCACGAGCTTCTAGGGGTGTTACGCACGCTTTAGGCGCCCTAAGACCTCAAGCTTGTGGTGCAGCAAGACGATGAAAGTCTCCAGGACTTTGTGTGCCGGTTCACGCTGCCCGCAACACACCCTCAGATCTCGATGAGGCCATCATTGTGGCCTTCAAGGATGGTGTGAGGGACCGGCGCTACACCGAGGACCTCGAGCTCCACCCGGTCAATACCACGAGCGAGCTTTTCCGCAACCGCGGCCCTCTACGTTAACGCCTCTGAGGCGGTTGAGCGCAAGAGGGGCCACACCAAGAAAAAGGCCAAGGTCGGCGATGGCTCGGCAAAGCCGAGGCGGACAAGAAGAAGAAGAAGCGACCGAGCAATTTCGCCAAGTTCATCGCCGCCGCCGAGCCCGACCAGCCCGAAAGTGTCACAGCCAGCTTCTCGCCGACAAGGCCCTCCGCAGGCAAAGCAGCAAGCCAAGAATGACCTCCTCCAGGGGAGGCAGGACAAGCGCGCGCCAGGGCACTCAGGCCGGCCTCGTCGTCCGCAGCAGTAACGAGGTGTCGGGATAAAATTACGCCCATTGCCATGGCCCACTTCGACGGCCCAATCGAACAGCCTACCAGGCCTAGCTCCTCGAAGGTTCTATCTAGCCAAGATGCATCTTGTCGAACAGCCTTCCGGTCGGGCGTGATGCGAACGCCAAGGAATCGTGTTTGAGTCCGCCTCAACAGAGTTCTCGCTGCCACGTGAAGACCCTTGACGTGGTTTCCTGATTGGAATAGGAGCCGTGATCCTCAAGACTAGGAGTATGCCTTACCGCCTCGGATATATTTGGCACGCCGAGTTCGTTACGCATCAGTAGTTAGCCCGCCCGATATTCCCCAGAGGTCGGTTTGCTCACCACTATATAAATCAAGCCCCTACGGCGCAGTAGGGGATGTTTTTGTCACCCCGCATCTCAATTTACGCTTTAGCATCCGCTTAGAGCTTTACATCATAATCTCGCCGAGACTTGTTCGCCTCGCCGAGCCACCTCTTGTAATCTCCTCCGATATATAAGAAAGGCCGGACGAGGGTCATTATCTCCCGAGAGGCCCGAACCGTGATAAAACCACCGCCTCCTGCTCATTGCCGCTCATGGTTGTTC
Source organism: Raddia guianensis (assembly GCA_036346415.1). Taxonomy (NCBI): domain Eukaryota; kingdom Viridiplantae; phylum Streptophyta; class Magnoliopsida; order Poales; family Poaceae; genus Raddia; species Raddia guianensis. The sequence goes on along the minus strand of JAYEVB010000294.1, from coordinate 17,147 downwards.
GGCGGTTCCTATCTCAATCTTCAAGAACCTTAGTTGACTTGGGTCAATATCCCAACCGTCGACGCTGGCGCCGTCTGTGGGGACACGCAGACGAATATGTCGACCGCCGCCGATACGTAGATTCTTCCCGAGGGCTACGACTCGGCGGCGTGATGTTTCTTCCTCGCCACCGAATCGATCTTACCGACTCCAGATCGGCGTCGTGGTTCGAGATGAAGTTTCGATACGCCCGGAGATGGTCTCGTGTCGAGCTCCCGCTATTGACGATGAATACGGAACCGACGATCTTTACGCCGGTTTAGATCTATCGGATTCCGTGGCTATGTCGGCCGATTCTTCCTGCATGGCTACGTTGATAACGCCGCCTAGCGCCGCAATCACACGGCCACCGCTGGTCAATATGACCGCGCAGGACTTCGAATCTCGCGCGGTCCCGGTGGGTCGGGAGATCGAGCAGATCGATTTTGCTCGGCATCCGGATGAGGTCGCATTAGTCGCCGCAAGCAAGATGTTGTTCGCCGCACTTTTGACGAGTCCATTAACCAAACTCGCACGATACGCCGACCAACGCGAAACGCCGACGACGAATTCCGCCACAAGACCTACGCCAAGACCCCATGCAAAGTTCACCGCCCGTAGAATCCTCGCGGCCCAGATCCGATCGGGCAAGACGCGGATGTCTCGGAATCCTGTGGCCCCGAGCAGAGTCGGAACGGCCCAGTGCCCCGCAATCAGAATCGATCCGCCACCAGACAATCTCATCCTTGTGAGCGGCGAAGTGGCTACTCACCTTGAGAAATTGGCCGAGGGACTTAAGTCTATAGGTGAGGCATCATCCGGACAAATACAGTGAGCCTGTTCGGTGGATTCGACAAGAGCGATCCGACGATCGCGGACCATCGCCACCGCCGGCGACCACCGCCCATGAGCAAGTCGCCCGTGGTCGCTGCCGCCGCTAAGTCCCCGTAGTCATCGCGACCACAGGGTAAGCGTATGCGCTGACGATCACGGAGGATCCTCGCGAGGAGCGTGTTGTCGCGACCACAAGGAAGGAGCGCGGGGGCTTATCACGGAGGGAGTTCCTCCAAGCAGAGACCTCCCGCTCATGAGAGTTCCCCGACCAACAGACCAACGCTCTTTTCAAGGCTAGGTTCTACCGGAAGGTGGCGGTCTTACCTCTTGGGCTGCAGGGTTTTTTGACGAAGCCACTTCGCTCGGCGGGCCTCCAAGTTCAAGCCCGACACATGGAGAGGTACAATGGGACTCAAAACCCAGAGGAATTCCTTTCCATTCACGCAACGGCCATCATGGCGGCCGGAGGTGACGAGCATGTTATGGCCAATTACCTCCCGACTGTCCTTGAAGGAGCCGCCCGGACGTGGTCGTTCAATCGCCAAGAGGGTTCCATCTCTTCTGGAACCAACTTTGTGACGCTCGATAGCTAACTTCCGTAGTCGTTACGCGCGCTGGCAAGGAGGATGATCTGCACTGATGATCCAGATAAACGGGAGACCCTCCGCAACTTCGTGAAGCGTTTCATCAAGATTCGCAACACGATCCCAACATCTCGGACGAATCTTGTCCGCGCTTTTAAAACGGAGTCCGCGACGAGCGGCTCACCCAGATCTCGAGATCAATGAGACTGGACCGCCAACGACTGCTCAAAGGCTAATCGCTACTCCAATGCGGCGGAACGCTGCTCGTACAAGAAGGCGTTTCGACAAGGGCGAGCCGCCGCCCACCGTGTAGATCAAGAAGAAGAGCAAGGCAATCCCGGTGACAAGAAGTCCCAAGAAGAAAAAGAAGGGCGATGCGTAACAATACCGCCGCCGCATAGATCGCACGCCTCCCAAGGACGGGCGTAAAAGCCCAACAATAACTATAAGGGCAAGAAGCCCGCCCAGGAGGCAATCAGGCAAGAAAGGTCAAAGTGACCGATATTGCAAGTACCACCAACACCACGGGCATGATACACGCCATCGCAGTAACTCGGGCCGCAGCTCGAGGATTTCTACAACGCAAGGGCCCAAGGCCCACCCCGCCCGAGAAAGGTGAAGCCGGAAGCTGCGCGCCAAACCGATGATGGTGATCGAGACGATGACGAGTATCGTGAGCCCGTGAACCATATTGTTGCCATCTTCTGGCGGCTTCGCTTATTCCTCTCACCGCAGCCTCAAGGAAGCCGCCGAGGTCCATTAACGTCGAAAAGGGCAAGCCTCACCGAATCGATGAAGTGGACCGAGGTCCCCATCTCCTTCTCTCGGAGGATTGCCCCACCGGGATGACCAGCCCGTGAGGCTCCCATCGGTGGTCGCCCACCATCGCTAACGCTTAGAGTTGGCCGTGTCCTAATTGACTCGGGAGCGCCTCGATCTACTCTCCGCTAAGGTTTTGGACGAGATGCAAATTCCTTGCTCCAAACTTAAAGAGGTCGCGATGCCTTTCTACGGCATTGTCTCGGGAGAGGTCGTTCACCGCTGGCGCGCATTGTTCCGCCAGAACCTTCTGGCAGCCCTAGCAACTTCCTGGACAGAGTTGATCACGCTCGACGTGGTCGATTTCCCATCTCAAGGCATAATGCGATCCCGGGCCGCCATCTCTTGGCAAGTTCATGGCCGATCCCATCATGGATACCATTGCGTAAAGATACCGGTCCCAACGGTGTCATCACGGCCAAGGGCAATTACAAAGTCGCCTCGATTGCGACGAACAATCCCTTGCCCTCGTCGACCAGCTTCCGCCGCCGAGGTCCCGACGCCCGCACTCAAGTTTGTATGCCCTAGAGTCTCTTCACCAGGGCGAGACTAAGGAGGTTCCATTGCTCTCGATGATTCCACTAAGATAGCTCATTTGGGGCCAATCGACCCCAAATAGGAAAGCGAGCTCATTGCCTTCCTCCGAAGCTAATGCAGACGTGTTTGCCGGGAGCCGCCTCGATATGCCTCGAGTCCCAAGGAGGTTATCGAGCATAAACCGGCCGTCCGCCGACAAAAGCCTGCTCGCCGTAAGCTTGCTGCCGGATTTCAAACAGGGATCATCAAGGATCGCCTTTGGCAAGCCGCTCGCCGGTTTCATCCGCGAGGTTGATCACACCGAGTGGTCGCCAACCCCGCCATTGTAAAGAAGAAAGGCGGGTAAGTGGAGGATGTGTCGATCACACGATTCGAACGCCGCTTGTCCCAAGGACAATTCTTCACGTCAAGATAGACCACCGGTCGACGCGATCATGGATGCCCAAATCTTGAGTTTTTGATGCTTACTCGGTTATCACCAAATAAGCATCTCCCGAGGATGAAGAGAAGACCGCTTTCATCACCCCTTCGCACTTTCTCTCACACGACCATGTTTTTCGGTTCACAAGAATGTCGGTGCCACGCTCCAAATACTTGATGGAGAAGACTTTCCTGCATCAAATGCTGAAAAACTCGAGGTCTATGCCGATGACATAGTTGTAAAGAGCAAACTTGCTCCAGATCATGTAAAAGACCTAGCCGAGACTTTTCACAATCTCAACAGGCATCGAATAAAGTTAAATCCAGAGAAATGTACCTTTGGCGTCCGATCTGGAATGTTGCTCGCTATGTAATTGGTTCACAAGAAATTTCGCTAACCCTAAAAAATCGAGGCCCTTGAAAATATGCAGCTCCAACTATCATTAAGGAAGTTCGTGAGCCTCACCCACGGATGGTCGCCCGAGTAGGTTTATTTCCGTCAGTATAACGCGACTTCCTTCTTAAGGCCCCATAGCAAGCAATAATGGTTTTGAATGGACGGAAGAAGTCGATCGATCTTTCCAAGATCTAAAGCAATACCGTCCAACCCAATTGCCTTGACTACCCCTGCTATTTTGAAAGCGCTTTTTGCTCTACCTTGGTCGCATGCCGCAAGCGTGAGCTGGGTCTTGATTTGTGGAAAGAGAAGGCATCCAACCACCAATCTATTACGTAGTTTAGGTGCTTCACTGATCACAGGAGCGCTACTCCCGAGGTGCGGTTGCTCACGCCTTGCTCATGTCCTCCAGAAGCTTCGCCATTATTTCCGTGCACATCAAACATCGTCCCAACCAAGTTCCTCTCTGAGAAATCCTAAGGAACAAGGAAGCCATGGAAGAATAGCTAAGTGGGCAATGGAATTGGTAGAATTGATATTCGTCACGCTCGAACGGCTATCAAATCCTGTGTCTTGGCCGACTTTGTCGCCGAATGGACTTGTCCGCCTAAATTCCGTGAAGCTCCCGAGCAACCCGATGAACCCTCTGGACTATGTTTTTGATGGCTCACGACCGAAACTCGGGCTGGTTTTGTTCTCATCTCCCCAGGAGAGCAACTCCAGATTCTATCCAACTACACTTCAAGGGCGACTAACAACGCTATGGAGTACGAGGTTCTCCTCGCGACTAAGAGCGCAAGTCGCTTCAAGGCCCAACGGCCGACCGTGAAGGGAGATTCACGTGGTCATCAACCGTGTCAACAAGGAGTATCGTTGTGATGACTCAATGGCGCGGCACCGGCCGAAGGAGGAAGTTGGAGCGACACTTTCGATTTTTCGAGGTGCTCTTCGTGCCTGTGAAGGACAACTTCTTGGCCAACTAGCTATCCAAGTATGGATCTCACGAGAACCTCGCTCCGCAGGGTGCTTGTCGAGCACCTTTACAAGCCCTCAATCACGCTCTCGGACGAGGCAACCGAGACAGTGGTGCCGCTCGTTATCGAAAGGTGTCATGGATCGACAACGCCATTTGTTCGGTACCAGCGATGGGACCTCGCCGACGACGGCCGAAGCGCTCCCGCCATAAGGCGGCCGCCCATACAAGCTTATGGACGGCATCCTTACCGCCGAGGTGCTCTAGGAGTTCTTCCAAGTGCATCTCGCAGCAGAGGGTGTGTTCTTTCTGGGACATACACGAGGGTGCCTGTGGCAACCACGCCCTTCGTAACTCCGGCCGGCAAAGCGCTTTCGCATGGGCTATTATCGCCAACTGCTACAAGATGCCCGGACTTAGTGACTAAGTGCAAGGCTTGCCAATTTCACGCCCAAGGCACATAAGCCCGCCCAAGAGCTCCAAACGATCCCCCATCTTGGCCTTTCTCCACGGGTCTGGATCTCGCTTACCATTCCCCGAGGGGTACAAGGGCTACACACACTTGCTCGTCGCCATCGACACTTTTACAAAGTGGATTGAGGCGCAGCCTCGTCGCCTCTTCATGCCAAAACTACCGCGGCGCTTTTTTCAAAAGTTAACGTGGTCATGCGCTTAGGATTCCCCATAAGTCGATCACCGATAATCTGCACTCAGCTCCAAGCGAGCTATTCCAAATATCGTGAACAATTGAACTAAGGTCTTATCGACGGTTGAGATAACGATCTCAAGTCGCTAAGGTTCTTTAGAAATGAGATAGAGACACGCCAAACAACCACGAACAACAACGAACAGGAGACAGGGTTTTTATCCTCGTTCAGCCTCTTGGGAGATAATAGCCCTACGCCCAAATTTTCTTATATATCGAGATGATTACAAGAGATGGCTCGACGAGACGAACAAGTCTCGACGAGATTATGGTGTACAGGAAGCAATATGCTATGATGTGATGTCTACGAGGTGCTAAGATGCAAAAGCTCTTGGCCCGGGTCCTCCTAAACGCCATAGGGGCCCTGTTTATATAGTGCGGAGCAAACCGACCTACCGAGAGAATATCGGTCAAGCTAACAACTAGATCAGAATTTAACTCAAGACATGCCAAATATATCCCGAGGCACGTAAGGCATGCTCCTAGTCTTGAGGATCACGACTCCTAATCCAATCCGGAAACCAACGCCCGGTCTTCACGCACTTGCAGTAACTCTTGTTCGAAGTCGGACTCAAACACGCATTTCTGGTCAAGCACGCATCATGCCGCCAAGGGCTGTTCGGCAGATGCACATGGGTTCGAGAACCTTCCAGGAGCCGGGCCCCGGGCAGTCGCTCGATTGGGCTGTCAGTGAGCGGGCCATGGTAATGGGCCGTAATTTTATCCCTCGACACCTAGCCCCGAGACTCAAGTGGAAGAACTCACTAGAATGGGCCTTCCTCCGAGACTCTAAGTCACAAAGAGGGAAACTTTGTTGCTACAAAACTTGTAACGATCGATCGAAAGCAGATTTCGTGTACAACCGAAAGCAGACTCGATCAGATCAACAAACTCGCCAAACCGAACAACTCACAGATCGAACAGGAACCGCTTCCGTCTCGAAAGCAAGAGCATTCAAATTTTTAGTGCGCCGAGAAAATAGCCGCTGATGACTCCAACCAGAATCTCCTTATCGCCAAGAAGGAAAACAGCATTAACCGCTTTACTTAGCTGCATAAAGAAAACTAGCTGCTTGTGGCAAACCGCTGCAGAGCCGCCGCTTAGGCCTATAGCACCTAAGCCGCCTGCATGCCACCACTGCCACTGCTTTTCCTCCCTAAGCCCTAGTTCCAATCAAGGCCAACATCAATCTAGCCAAACTCCACCTAAGAACTTGCCCGCCCACCCTCGGGGAACGCTATGGCAGATTCTTAGCCACTAGCCCGACCGAGGAGGACTTGGCGACTTGGGAGGAGGAGGGCTACATCGACGCCGGTAATGGAGGTCGCCCGGGAGGAGGAAACTCCTGAGTCACGGAGGGAGAGTTCATCGCCTCAACAGCTCAGACTGCTCGGGTTGAGGTCTCTCAAAGCATTGCCGAGGCCTTCTTAACATCGCCGATTGGAGGTAACAAACCTCAATCCAACTCCATCCTCCATATGGCCGCTTTTGCACACCGCGCGAAGGCTATCTAAGTATCGATCCGCTTGGCCGGGCCGTCTCTCCACTACTACGCTGTAACGAGGAGCAGCCCGCCGCCGGGCGCTTGGGTGCTACTACTCAAGCTCCGGCACGCCGGGCGACGCCACTGCATTCTCGCCACCGCCGCCGACTCCATGGGCGCTGGGGGACGAGGTGGTTCTACACCAAGCGTGAGCGACGACAAGAAGCTCTCCTTCACCGGAAGGAGCCATGGAAGGGTACTTCAATGTCGCGCCAGAGATGTCCGCCGCGGATTGGTATTTGAAGAAGAAGATCGCTTCCTCGTGAGCCCCTGCTCACGGGCGGGAGATCATCCGAGACTACACACATAATGTAATCCGTCTCGTCGGAAAGGCCCTATCCTTCTATAAGATAGAGGGATGGGAAGACATCACAAGGAGAGCACGGTAAGTGCCTTTAAGACTCAACCTTACATTGATCATTTCCTCCGAACAGAACTAACGATCCCTCTGCTCGGGCAGAGAAGCCAACCGACGCGGGTGACCGAAGGGTCGACGCCATGTCAAGGCGGCGAGGAAGGACGGGAGGTCACCGCGAGGTGGCTTCACACCTGCTCGCAAGAACGTGCTTGTCCGCATGCACGAGGTAAATCACCATGCTCACTGCGGTTGCCGATTTGCACCGTTGTTTTAATGTTATTGTCCGCTTCTCAAAACGCTGCAGAGGACCAACCGATCCTTGAGGATCATGGAGAGAGCCTCCGGTCCGAGAAGGAGAAGGCGAAGAAAAGCAAGGCCAAGGTGGCCATAAAGCTCAAGGTGGCGGCCGAGCCTACGCGAGCTTGCCACGCCATGGCGGCCATCACCGTCGAAGAGACCATCCGCTGGCACGCATTTGAGCTACCGAATGCATCAAGCGGCGCTGCGTCAACCCAATGAAAAGACCAAGCCCTCCTCCTCACCGAAAGCAGAGCGACGAAGAGGTAAAGAACATGACCTTGACTTATGCGCTACACGCAGGTCATTCGGCTATATGGCACGGCTACACAACAAAGTCGCCGAATGTAGGAGGCTTGAGGAAGAAGTCGCAAGAAGGAAAAACTTCTGCGCTGCGAAGAGTGCTCACCAAGCAGGAGCCGAGCTCATCGCCGCGAAAGCACCTGTGGACCTGGGCGACAACTCGCCAAGGAGCCCCGATAAGAGGCGGAAAGTTCCGCAAAAGATGAAGATCGCTTTCTACCGCAGTACGTAGCAAAGCATCTCTTTGACCTTACGAATTTCCCGACCGTGTTGTGCTTGACTAAGTCTTTTTCATCACCGCCAGAGGAGATCACACGGACGACGCCGAGGCGGGCGCCGAAGGCTCAAGGTCGCCCGAGTACCTACACGTGCATCGCGGGCAAGGAGGCCGGGCCACCTCAAGGACAAGTCGGGCGGGCGTGAGCCTCGCTTCGCCAGACTCCAATGCAGCGCTTTGACGCGCCAAAGGCGAGGTGGAGCGCCGGAGGCGAAGAGGCGGCGACGGTGCCACCTGGACAATGGGCTTAAGGCGATGGTCTCGAAGTCGCCTGGTGGGACCGAAGCAGCGGTCCTACTGTGCACTCCGTCAGCAGGGCGCCCATCCCCGAGCCGGCGGAGGTGATCGGCGAAAGCGTGGCTAAATTCCCACCGCCGAGGTACAAGAAGAGGTCCACGAGCAGTGGCACAAGTCGCCGTGCTGCTGAGGCTCCGGCACACCGTGAACGGAGATACTTTTGCCCAAGGTGATCGGCAGAGGAGGAAGAAGAACAGAGCGGGAGACGAAAGCGCCGCCACCGCCTCGCTTCCCGGAAAGGTAAGAGCTCCCGCAGAAGAAGGAGCACAGAGACGGCGGCAAGAGTAGCGCCAAGGCCTCATCCCAAGACGAAAGCGGGCTTCGTGGACGCACGGTTTCAAGACCGCCACGCCGGGTCAAGCATCGTTGGGCAAGGTTAATTCCAAGACCAAACCTTGTTCGCTTTAGCTATATCATCGCAGTGATCGACTTGATCTTCTCCTCGTGTCTTTAGGGACACCATGGCGAATCTCGAGGACGGTGTTACCATCGAACGGAAAGCGCCAGATCGCGTTCTCCGGAGCATCTCCTGCATGAGGGAGCTTCGGGCGAGCTCTCTCAGATCGCCCGGCCGAGCCGCCAAGGCAAAAGCAAAGAAGCTCAAGGCCGAATCGACCAAAGAGATGCGCTCGAGGCTCTTGTAAAGAAGCCGAGGAGCTGCCAAGCCGTGAAGGCGCAGCACCGCGAGGAGAAGCCGGGCCGCACGGCGGCTTGAAGAGCAGCTTGTCAAGGCCCCATCGGGCGGAAGGCGCCACGGCGGACGCCGAGAAGTTTCAAGGCCCACTCGCCAAAGAAGAGCCGACATCCGCGGACTCTGTGTGAAAATCTCAACCCCGTGGGCTTCACAGAAGAGATCGAGGAGATGCGCGGATGGCGTGAGGGCGATCACCGCGAGAACAGGTCAAGGAGCCGGACGAGCAATTAAGACCGCCGAAAGGAGCTAGTCAGAGCGAGGCTCGACCACTACCAGCCGCGCCAAGACCAAGAGGTCGAGGCCATCCGGCAGAAGCCGCATGCACAAGCTGCGGAACAAGGAGGAGGTCGAACGCCCCGAGCCAAGCCCGGAAGGAATCAAGGCTCAAGGCGAAGTCGCGCGCTTTAAGTTAGAAGTCGAGAAGCTGAAAGAGCAGCTTGTTCCTAAGTAGCACCGGGTCAGAATCTAAAGGACCTTGTACCAAACTTTTGAGTAATGCAATAAAGCTCTTACCTTTCTTCCTCGCAAAAAGAGCAAAGAAAAAGACAGAACTAATGTAAACTAAGAGAAAAGCTAACAGCTTAGGAAGTTTAAGAAAACCGTAGAGCGCTTAGCCTAACTCCCACTTCACAGTATCTGCCGAACCTCGAAGTTTGTAACCCAACAGTGCACAAAGAAAGAGCGACACCTTACCTCTTGCATTTAACGATGCTCGAGAACCTAAGCTATAACTCGAGCACGCATGTAGAGAGATAGAGCGACACCCGCAGCTCGATCGACTCATTCCATGGATTGCTCACAACGTAAGTTAGGCAGTTCCGAGAGTAACCGAACAAGGAAAGTGCTTTCCGCCTGGGGCTTACGAGAATGATTTTGCAAGTGGTCGCGCTTCAACAAGAAGTGCTCTTCGCCATGAGGGCTTACGAGAGCGCACTTTAGCCGCAAGGTGGAAAAAGCCGTGTTACGTAACTCCCGAAGTTCAGAACTCGAAGTAAGATACGGGCAGGAAACCTCAAAAGTGCGGAGCCAAGAGTTCGCAAGACCGGCACCATCAAGTGTTACCAGAGAGAAAGGGTAGTCTTCGAAGACAAGAAGTGAAAAGGACGCAGAGGTCATGAGAATTCACTTAAGAATTGGATTGAACTTACATGGTGCCCGAGAGACTTGGACTAACTAAGGCCAAGTTTGACAAAAAGCGCAGGCTAAGCAAACACACAAAGAGACCTACACAAAGAACTTAAGAAGTCGGGTCGATGTTCCGTGTGCGGTCACCTCTCCCCGGCCCCTCCATTGCTTGCTTAACAATTTCCGGCGAGCGTAAGAAACGACTGCGAATGGGCCTCCCAATGGGAGTTAACTTGTTGGCATTGGACAAGTTCGACACGGCGCAGAACGAGGTCGCCCGCTTCAAAGCCCTTGGTCGAATCGACTTGGCAGCATGTCGCCGAAGATCTTGCCGGGTAGCGCGCCATTCGACTTGTGCCCGTCAAGGTGCTTCGGCGAGATCGAGATCGAGTAAGCGCTTGCTCGCCGTCAACCGTTGATCGAGCTCAGCGCGAGGCGAGCCGAGTACTATTTCGCGGGCGTGATGGCTTCGCACCAGAGACCGCTTGGAATGGAGTTTCACCATTGCTTGGTCGGGTCAGAAAGCGTAACAGCCCAAAGGACGAAGGAACTTCGCTTACCCAGTGCCTTGTTGTGTTCAAGGAGTGCCGCGAACACGCCGCTTGATACCCCGGACGATCTGTCCGCTAGCTCGCCGATCGCCCATTGCTCGTGGATGTGCCACAGAGGCGTAACATGACTTTGGTGCCCAAATGCTCGCAGATTCTTGAATAGCTCGCCTTAACTGGTACCGTTATCGGTGATCGCTTTATGGGGAATCCCAAAGCTCGTGGATCACGCTGTTTTGAAAAGCGCACACCGCTTTGGCGTGAAGAGACGACACGTGCTCGCCGATCCACTTTGTAAAAGTGTCGATGGCGATTTGCAAGTGTGTAGCCCTTGTACCCCTTAGGAACGGGCCGAATCGGTCCATACCCCATGTGGAGGAAGGCCAAGACGGGGATCGTTGGAGCTCTTGGCTGCTTATGTGCTTCCGGACGTGAAATTGGCAAGCCTTGCACTTAGTCACAATATCCCGAGCATCTTGTAACGTCAGGCCAAAGAATAGCCCATGCGTAAACGCTTTTGCACCGTAGTTCGGCGAGGCGTGGTTGCCACAAGCACCTCGTACGCCCCTAAGAAGGAACACACCTCCTGCTAGAGATGCACTTGGAGAGGACTCCTAGAGCACCGTGGACGGTAAAGGATGCCGCCCATAAGCTTGTATGGACCAGCACGCTTTGTAAGCCGGGAACGCTTCGGCCATTCTCGGTGGTCCCATCTCGCTAGGTACCGGACAAATGGCGCGCAGTAGCACTGGCACTCGCCGATGACGAAGACAAAGAAGACTTTGTCTCAGCTTGCCTCGTCCGGAGACGTGATTGAGGGCTTGTAAAGGTGCTCGACGAGCACCGCTTGCCGAAAGGTGTTCGCGGAGGATTCAAACTTGATAGTTGGTCGCCGTGAAGTTGTCCTTCCCGGCACGAAGAGCACCTTGAAAATCAAAATGCCGCCCAACTTCCTCACTTCAACCGTATCGAGCCATTGAGTCATCGCAAAGACCGAGCATCTCTTGTTAACCGATTGATGACCACCGTGAATCTCACTTCACGTCACCGCTGGACACCAAGCGACTTGCACGCCTAGTCCCGCGAGGAGGGCCTCAGACTCGCAGTTGTTGTTAGTCGCCGCAGTGTAGTTGGATAGAATATCGAGTTGCTCTCCTTGAGGGGAGATGAGAACAAAACCAAATTCCGAAGTTTCAAAGGCGCATGAGCCGTTAAAAACATGGTCCATGGGGTCATCAGTCGCCTGGAGCTTCGAGATTTGGGCGTGTCCACTGGCGACAAAGTCAGTTAGGACCTCGACTTAATAGCAGTTCAGGCAAAGAAATGTAATATCAAATTCGGCCAGCCCATTGCCCACTTAGCTATACGTCCGCCGCTTCCTTGTTCCTTAGATTTCTCCAAGGGGAACTTGGTCGACCAAGATTTGATGCTACCAAAATAATGGTGAAGTTTTCGAGGACATAAGCAAGGCAGAGCAGCTTCCGACCTCGTGGTAATGCTCCTAGATCCGTGAAGTACCGCCACGTAATAGATTGGCCGGATGCCTTCCTTTCCATCGCAAGACCGCGGCCACCGCTTGAGGCATGCACCAAGATAGAGCAAGAGCTCGTCACGTGTCGCGGGTAGTCAAGACAAGCTGGTTGACATGTATTGCTTAAGATCTTGAAAAGACCGATCACTTCCTCTCGCCCACTGGCCATTGTGCTTTGCGCAGGCCTTAAAGAAGGGCACCGCTGCTCGCTCGACGGAAATGAATCAGCAGCAGAAATTTATCCGTCCGCGAGGCTCAACTTCCTCGACGGTAGTTGAGCCTCGCATGTTTTCAATGGCCTCGATTTTTCGGGTTGGCAGAGATGCCTATGTAACCAATTACATAACCGAAAGCAACATTCCGATCGAACACCAAAGGTACATTTCTCCGATTTAATTTTATTCGATGCCCGGCGAGGTTACTTAAACGCCCTCACCTGTGTCTTTTACATGATCCGAGCATGCTTGTTTTTACAACTATGTCGCCGACATAGACCTCCGTGTTTTTTCCTCTGCCGCTCGGGAAAGTCTTTCCATTGCGCCGAACGTGGCACCAAGCAGGCAGACCGAAAGACATGGTCAGAGCAGCGTAGTGCAAGGGGGGGTGATGAAAGCGCTTTCTTCATCCTGGGAGATGCTTATTTGGTGATAACCGGAGTAAGCATCCAAAAACTCAAGAGTCAAGCATCCGCAGTCGATCGACCACCGTCTATGCGAGGCAAATTGAAATTGTCCTTGGGACAAGCAAATGCTCAGACTGCGGTGGATCGACACATCCTCCACTTACCGCTTTCTTTCTTTACAATGACAGAGTTGGCTGCACCACTGCAGGATCAACCTCATGATGAAACCAGCAAAGCAAGCCTTGCTGTCGATCCTTGATGATCCCCGCTGAAGAAAAAAGGCCGCCGCTTCCGCTAACAGCTTTTTGTCCCACGGACCGCCACCTTGTGCTCGATAACCTCCCTTGGGACTCCGCATATCGATACCTCCTGTGCAAACACGCTCATAGCTCTGGAGGAAGGCAATGAGCTCGCTTCCTATTTGGGGTCCAGATTGGCCCCATGATGAACTGCCTTGGAGGAATCATCGAAGACGATGAACTTCCTTGGTCTCTCCTCCGGTCGAATCTGGAGACTCTAGGGCGTGCAGATTTGGTCTGTGGAGCTTCGGCCACGCGCGTAGTTGGTCGATCAGGGCGCAGGGACCGCCGCAATCCAGAAAGCAGCCTTTGTAATTGCCTTGACCGTGATCACGCCTAGGGTAGGTCGGTGATCTTCACGCAATGGTATCCATGATGGACACGCCATGAACTTGCCAAGAGATGGCCGCCCAGATCGCATTGTACGCGAAGGAAAATCGACCACGCCAAACGTGATCAACTCCGCTCGAAAAGTTGCTTGATCGCTGAAGGTAACAGCGTAACAATCGCCCCATTGGTCAATACAGCTTCTCGGACAATGCCGTAGAAAGGCATTGCGATTTCTTTAAGCTTGAGCGAGGAATCAGATCTCGCCCAAGACCTTTTGCTGATAACAGTCCAAAGCGCCCCGGCGTCGACCGTGACGCCGCCAACTTCGGCGTTGCCGATGGCTCCGAGCGACCACCGTGAGGGAGACGCCGAGGTTTGGTCATCCCAAGGGGGCAATCATCCTTAGAAAAGCGAGATAGAGACCTCGGTCCACTTCATCGATTCAGATCCGGGTTTGCCTTTTTCATCGCTAGGACCTCCCGAGCAATTTCCTTGAGATCGCGCCGAGAGGTATAAGTCGAGGAGCCACCAAAATAACGGCGATATGGTTCACGCGTCTTGATATTCGCCATCATCTTCCCGATCACCACCGGTCCGGCCGGACGCTTGTCCTTGCTTTAAGATCACCTTATTCGGGCAGTGGGCATTGGGCCCTTGCCGCTAGAAATCTCGAGCTTTGCGCCCCAAGTTCGTGAATGGCGATGTCGCGTGTGAGTGTCGTGGAACTTGCAAAATCGGGTCGCTTGACCTTTCTTGCCTTGTCCGCCTCCCCCGAAAGCGTGCTTTTGCCCTTGTAGTTATTGTTGGGCTTCTTCCGTCTATCTTGAGGAGGTGCGCGATCTATACCAAATGACGGTATTGTTCGTGATCACCTTTATTCTTCTTCTTCTTCCGGGACTTCTTGTCACTAGGTTGTCGCTTTCTTCTTCTTCTCATCCACACCAAGTCGGGCGCAGCCGCCTTTGTCGAACTCCTTTTTGTATCGGACGCGCTCGCCGCTGGGCATAGCGGTCACCGCCTTTGAATGTCGTTATGGTCCAGTCTCGCTGATCTCGAGATCCGGTGATACCGTCATGCGACTCCGCTTTGAAGGCGCGACAATGATTCGTCTCGAGATGTTCGGGATCGTGGTTGCGGATCTTAATGAAACGCTTCACGGTTGCGAGGGTCTCCCTGCTCATCCGGATCATCCGTGCAGATCATCCTCCTTGCCCCTGACGCGACGTAATGCCTCCGAAGTTGGCGATCAAAGGCCACAAAGTTGGCCCCATGAGTCGATGGAACCTCCGCCGATTGAATACCACGTCCGAGCAAAGACCCTCGAGGACAACGGAGGTAATTAGCTATAACAAGCTCGTCACCCCGCCGCCATGATGGTCAGAAGGCAGATGGAAAGGAATTCTCTCGGGTTCTCGTGGTCCCATTGTACCTTTCCATGTGACCGTTTGAACTTTGAGACCATCGGACAAAGACGAAGCTCGTCGAGAAAGCCCCGCAGCCTCAAGCATACGACCGCCACCTTCCCGGCAGTAACCTAGTCTCGAGAAGACATTGCCCTCGCGCGCGGAGGGACTCCCGCCGAACGGAAGATTCGCCCGAGAAATTCTTCCGGACAATCCACCACGCCCTTCCTCGTGGTCGCGACCACGCGCCTCACGAGGGACCGTCTGCGGATCATCACGCACGCTTACTTACCGTGGTCGTGATGACTACGGGACTTGGCGAAGCGATTTACGTACCACGGTAGCTTGATCTCGGCAAAGGTTCCTTCGACAGACGAGGGTCACGCGACGGCCGAGCTGTCCGAGTCATTCCCGGCAGGTTGATCAAGGCCGCCGGAGGAGGCGTTGACTTCGCTTAGGACTTTAGGCCTTCGCCCAATCGCCTAGGTTAGAAGTAATAAAGACGCCTATACGGGCGTAGATCGCTTGATTGGTGGATTCGAGGACCATTGCTATAGCTTCGAGCCGCTTCTCGACTCGATCTATAGGTCCCGGATCCCCGAACCATCCGCTTCGCCAGATCGAGTCCGCCACACGGGAGTTGATCCGAATCAGGAAGCTCACCGAGACTTAGCTACGGCGACGCGAGGTGGGTCGTGGACGCCGCCGCTACACCGATCGCGAAACCGCGCAAGGTCCGATTGATGGAGGTGTCGAGGTCATGCGAATGATATCTTTGCTCGCGAGCAGCCAACATACCATCTTGGCCGCCGAAAGTAATTAATCGCCTCGATTCCGCCACCGCCGATCCCGCAGGTGATCTCCCGGAGGTTCCCGTCGATCGGCCATGTTGATGTCATGGGGCTAAGAAGGTATGTTTGACGCGCTATCACTCGTGTCGCCACAAGTGGAATTCCACCGGCATAGCCTTGGAGTCCGGCAGATCTAAACCGTCAGAAAGATCATCGGGCTCAAGTCATCGCCAACGACGGAGGCGATTCGAGGCTATTTCGCCATATAGGCGTAGACTTCGCTTGATACTGAAGTGTTCGAGACCGAACAGATCGATCCGAACCGACAGTGATGAGGCGCCCCGCCCTTCTCGAAGTCAGATCCTCGTGAATAGTCTCCGGTCGCCGATAGAGTTCCACATGCTCGACCAAGGTGATCTCACCTGACGGGCGCCTAACCAAGTCGACGGTTGATATAACGATCTCAAGTCGCTAAGGTTCTTAGAAATGAGATAGGAGACACGCCAACAACCACGAACAACAACTAACAGGAGACAGGGTTTTTATCCTGGTTCAGCCTCTCTCGGGAGATAATAGCCCACGCCCAAACCTCTTTCTTATATATCGTAGATGATTACAGAGATGGCTCGACGAGACTAAATGTCTCTCGGCGAGATTATGGTGCACGTGAAGCAATATGCAATGATCCGACGTTCACGAGGTGCTAAGATGCAAAAAGTTTGGCCTGGTCCTCCTAAACGCCATAGGCCCCTCAAGATATAGTGAGCAAACCAACCTACCGAGAATATCGGCCTGCCAACAACGAGATCAGAACTAACTCAAGACATGCCAAATATATCCCGAAGCGTAAGCCATGCTCCTAGTCTTGAGGATCACGACTCTAATCCAATCCGGGAACCAACGTCCTGTCTTCACGCAGCCGCAGTAACTCTTTGTTCGAGCCTGACTCAAACACGATTCCTTGGTCAGCATACGACCATGCCGCCTAAGGGCCGTTTTGCAGATGCACATGGGTTCGATAGAACCTTCCAGTGAGCCGGGCCCCGGCAGTCGCTCGATTGGGTCACAAGGAGCGGGCCATGGCAATGGGTCAGAATTTTATCCCCGACAAATTCCCGCCTGCGGGCGCGATCCACGCAGCAATGGAGCAATGAATGAGCTAACTGGACAGATCGTCCAGTAGATCAAACTGCGCAGGTTCGCAGAGACTCCACGAGCACAACAAGGCTCGGCTGACGAGGTTCCTTCCGTCCACCGGGCGCTTCACACTCACGGGCCACCGGCAACCGGAAACTCCTTTCCAATTGGTCTACTTCGTGCAGCCATCTTGCCCGCCAAAATAGTACTCTTGTCGCTTTCGATGAGCTCGATCAACTTGGTTGATCGAGCAAGAGCCGCTTACCGATCTCGACCTCAAGGCACACGCGATCGGGCACAAGTC
>JAYEVB010000097.1:0-20006 GCA_036346415.1 Raddia guianensis | reverse complement strand
TCGATCACCAACCAAGACAACCTCGCCTGCCCTTATGGGCGACGCCGTTCTCCCACCTTGAGCCATCGTCAAGGCCTTAAGTCCATAGGTGAGGTCAACACCTCCTTCGGCAACAAGCATACCGTCTGGTGGATTCGGGCAACAGCTGCCCGATCGATCACGTGACCCTTGTCACAGACGGTTGACGACCAAGAACGAGCCGATACACCAGAGTCGCCGACGCCGCCAAGTCCCCGTGCTCATCGTGACTATAGGGCAAGCGCGCTGATGATCATGGACGATCCCCTCGTGAGGAGCGAATCGAGCGTACCACGAGGAAGAAGCGCAGAGGATTATCCTAGAGAGAATTTCTCCAAGCAGATTCTTCTCGCTCAACGAGTTCCTCCGCAAGCAACAGACCAACGCTTTTCGAGACTAGGTTCTCGCGGGAGAAGGTGGTCGGTCTTACGCCTTTGGGTCAGAAGGCTTTTTCTCGACGAAGCCATACGCCGATGGCCCCGCAAGTTCAAGCTCGGCCACATGGAGAGGTACAATGGGACTCAAAACCCGTAAGAATTCCTTTCCATATATGCTACAACCATCATGGCGCCGGAGGTGACGAGCTAGTCATGGCAAATTACCTTCCGATCGTTTCTGAAGGTGCTGTCAGACGTGGTCGCTCAACCAGCAGAAGGTTCCATCCGCCGTGGGACCAGCTTTGTGACGCCTCGACGCCAATTTTCGTGAGTCATTACGCGGCGTCTGGTAAGGAGGATGATCTGCACTGATGATCCAGATGAACGGGACCGCAACTTCGGAAGCGTTTCATTAAGATTCGCAACACGATCCCAACATCTCGGACGAATCATTGTCCGCGCTTTTAAAACGGAGTTCGCGACGAGCGGCTCACCCAGGATCTCGAGATCAATGAGACCTGGACCGCCAACGACCTGTTCAAAGCGGCTGACCGCTATGCCAACGCGGCAGAGCGTGTTCAGTATAAGAAGGCGTTCGACAAGGGCGAGCTGTTCGCCCACCACTGTGGAGGAAAAGAAGAAGAGCAAGAACAATCCCGTAACAAGAAGTCCCGTAAGAAGAAGAATAAAGGTGATGCGAACAACACCGTCGCCGGTTAAGATCGCACACCTCCTCCCAAAGACGGGCAGAAGAAGCCCAATAATAACTATAAGGGCAAGAAGCCCGCCCTAGGAGGCTATCAAGGCAAGAAAGGTCCGAGTGACCGATACTGCAAGTTCCACCAGAACTACGGGCATGATACACGCCATTGCAGGACCTGGGCTGCAAAGCTCGAGGATTTCTACAACGGCAAGGGCCCAATGCCCACCCTGCCCGAAAAAGGTGATGCCGGCAAGGCCAAGCGCCAAACCGACGATGGTGATCGGGACGATGATGATGAATATCAGGAGCCCGTGAACCATATCGCCGTCATCTTCGGCGGCTCGGCTTTCCTTTCTCGGCGCAGCCTCAAGGAAGCCGCTGGGAGGTCCACAACGTTGAAAAGGGCAAGCCTCAGCCCGAGACAATGAAGTGGACCGAGGTTCCCATCTCCTTCTCTCAAGAGGATTGCCCCACTGGGATGACCAAGCCTCAGCGTCTCCCACTGGGGGTCGCCCCGACCTTCAGCAACGCAAGAGTTGGTCGTGTGCTGATCAACGGCGGGAGTGCGTTGACTTGCTTTCAGCAAAAGTCTTGACGAGATGCAAATTCTCGCCCAAGCTCAAATAGGTCGCGATGCCCTTCTATGGGATCGTCCCGGGAGAAGCTGTTAAGCCGCTGGGGTAGATCGTTCTGCCCGTCAGCTTCGCAGCCCTAGCAACTTCCGGACAGAGTTGATCACGTTCGACGTGGTCGACTTTCCATCCGCCTACAACGCGATCTTGGGCCGCCATCTCTTGACAAGTTCATGGTCGTGTCCCACCATGCATACCATTGCGTGAAGATACCGGCCCTAACGGTGTGATCACGGTCAAGGGCAACTACAAGGTCGCTTTAGATTGCGACGGCGCCCGCCTCAGTCGACCAGCTTCCACCGTGGTGGTCCCGATGTCCCGCAGACCAAGTCCGCACTTCCCAAGGTTTCTTTCCAGCCGGGGAGAGACTAAGGAAGTTCCACTGCCTCTTGATGACTCTTTCAAGATAAAGGCATTTGGGGACCAACTGACCCCAAATAGGAAAGCGAGCTCATTGCCTTCCTCCGAGCTAATGCGTATATGTTTGCCTCGGGAGCCGCCCCGATATGCCCGGGTCCCAAGGGAGGTTATCGAGCACAAACCGGCAGTCCGACCGACAAAAGCCCGTTTCGCCAAGCTTCGATGCTTTTCGGACTTCGCTGGGGGATCATCAAGGATCGCCTTGGTAAGTCGCTCATTCGCTGGTTTCATCCGCGAGGTTGATTACACCGAGTGGTCACCAACCTTGTCATTGTAAAGAAGAATGGCGACAAGTGGAGGATGTGTGTCGATCGCACAGATTTGAACGCCGCTTGTCCTAAGGACAATTTCATTCCAGATAGACCAAATGGTCGACGCGATCGCGGATGCCCAAATTTCTTGAGTTTTTGGATGCTTACTCCGCTTATCACCAAATAAGCATCTCCCCGAGGATGAAGAGAAGACCGCCTTCATCACCCCTTCGCACTTTCTCGCTATACAACCATGTCTTTCGGTTCACAGAATGTCGGTGCCACGCTCCAACGCTTAATGGAGAAGACTTTCCTGAACAAATATGGAAGAAACCTGGAGGTCTATGTCGATGACATAGTTGTAAAGAGCAAGAATGCTCCAGATCATGTAAAAGACCTGGCCGAGACTTTTCGTAATATCACCTGGCATCGAATAAAGTTAAATCCAGAGAAGTGTACTTTTGGTGTTCGATCCGAATGTTGCTCGGTTACGCCATTGGTTCGCAAGGAATCTCTGCTAACCCTGAAAAAATTGAGGCCATTGAAAACATGCAGGTTCCGACTACCGTAAAGAAAGTTCAGAGCCTCACAGGGCGGATGGCTGCTCTCAGCAGGTTTATTCCCCGTCAAGGCGAACGCGGGCTGCCCTTCTTTATGGCCCTGCGCAAGCACAATGGCTTCGAGTGGATGAGGAGGTCGATGATCCTTCCAAGATCGAAGCAATACCAAATTCAACCCACTGTCTTGACTACCCCGCTGCACGGCGAAAGCTTTTTTTTGTAGACTTGGTCGACGCCGCAAGCGGTGAGCGCGGTCTTGACGATGGAAAGGGAAGTGTCGGGATTAGATTACGCCCATTGCCATGGCCCACTCCGACGACGGCCGATCAAAGCGACCTACTAGGGCCCAGCTACTCGAAGGTTCTATCAGCCCATGTGCATCCTCTTGAACAAATTTCTTGGTCGGCGGCGCGAACGGCCTAGGATTCCTGTTTGAGTCCGACTCAACAGAGTTCTCGCGACGACTACGTGAAGACCCGGACGTTGGTTTCCCGGATTGGATTAGGAGTCGTGATCCCCAAGATTAGGTGATTACCTTATCTACCGTAGGTTATATTTGGCATGTACTGAGTTCGTTACGATCTCGTAGTTAGCCCGGCCCGATATTCCCAGAGGTCGGTTTGTTCAAGACTATATAAACAGGCCCCTACGGCGCTTAGAGGATCCCCGGCATTGAGTTTTACATCTTAGCTTCTAGCTTAGACCCTAGCGATAGATTTTGATACTACTCGCTGAGACCTCGCTGATCTCGCCGAGTTCCTCCTTGTAATTTCTTTGATATAAAGAAAGGTCGGACGAGGGCTATTATCTCTCCGAGAGGCCCGAACCAGATAAAACCCCCGCCTCCTGTTCGCTCGTTGCTCGTGGTTGTTCGCGCGTCTCCTATCTCCTCTTTGAAGAACCTTGGTTGACTTGGGTCGATATCCCAACCGTCGATAACCGGCGCCGTCTGTGGGGACTCGCAGACGAGTATGTCGAACTCCGTCACCGATATGTAGATACTTCCCGAGGGCTACGACTCGGCGACAGATGTCTCATCCTCGCCGCTTTAGATCGATCTGTTCGTCTCGAACGCTTCCGCATCCGGGCGTATGTCTCCGCTTACATGGCGTAGATAGCCTCGATCGCACTCCGCCATCGGCATTTACTCACGGAACCGATGATCTTTACGACGGTTTAGATTTGTCGATTCCAAGGCTATGTCGGTAGATTCCACCTGCGGAGACACAGCCGATGACACCGCCTAGCATACCTTCGCATGACCCCGCAACATTAACATGGCTGATGTAGGAACCTCTCGAGGATCCCGCACGGGCCGTGGCGGCCGGTGAGATCGGGCAGATTAACTCGCTCGGATCAAGACGAGGTCGCGCAGATCGCCATGAAAGCAAGACGCCATTCGCCGCAATTTCGACGATTCCATCAATCGACCTTAGCACGGTTTCGCGACCGTGTAAGCGACAGCTGTCGCGACCCACCTCGCGTCGGGCGCTTAAGTCTCCGGCGGAAGCTTCCTCGTTCGGTCAATTTCGCGGATCGACTCGGCCGGGCGTAACGCTGGATGGTTCAGATTCCAGACCCATAGATCAAAGTCGGGAACGGTTCGGGCTATAGCAACGGTCCTTAGATCCACCAATCGTTGATCTCGCCCGCATGTATGTCTTGTTGCGCCTAACCTAGAGCGACCGGTCAAGGCCTAAAGTCTCTAGGAGAAGTCAACAACTCTCCAGCAGCGCAGCCCAAACCGCCGGAATGATTCGGACAGCTCGACGATCGCGGACCCCCGCCACCATCGGCGATCATCGCCCATGAGCAGGTTACCCGTGGTCGCCGCCGCCGCTAAGTCCTCGTAGTCATCGCGACCACAGGGGCAAGCGCGACGCGATGATCACGGACGGTCCCTCGTCAGAGCGCGCTGCCGCCACCACGAGGAAGGAGCGTGGTGGATTGTCCCGAGAGAGTTTCTCCAGCCGAAGTCATCCCGCCAGCAGGAGTTCCCCGCCAGCAACAAGACCAACGCCTTCTCAAGACTAGGTTCTCGCGGGGAAGGTGGTCGGTTATATGCTCTGGAAATCGCGGGCTTTCTCGACGAGCTTCGAGTCAGCACGGTGGCCCTCGAGTTCAAGCCCGGTCACATGGAGAGGTACAATGGGACTCGTAACCCCGAGGAATTCCTTTCCATTCACGCCACGGCCATCATGGCGGCGGGGTGACGAGCTCGTTATGGCTAATTACCTCCCGACCGTCCTTGAGGGTGCCGCCGGACGTGGTATGCTCAATCTGCAGGGGTTCCATCACCATGGAACCAGCTTTGTGACGCTCGATCGCTAATTTCCGCAGCTGTTACGCACGCCCGGGTAAGGAGGATGATTCGCACCAGATGATCCAGATGAACGGGAGACCTCCGCAACTTCGTGAAGCGTTTCATTAAGATCCGCAACACGATCCCAACATCTCGGATGAATTTGTTGTCCGCGCTTTCAAAACGGAGTCCGCGACGAAGCGGCTCACCCAGATCTCGAGATCAACGAGACCTGACCGCCAACGACTGTTCAAGGCGGTCGATCATATGCCAACGCTGGCAGAGCTGCTCAAGATAAAAAGGCGTTTCGACAAGGGCGAGCCGCCCGACTGGTGTGTGGATGAGAAGAAGAAGAGCAAGAATGTTCCCGTGACAAGAAGTCCTGAAGAAGAAGAACAAAGGTGATGCGAACAATACCGCCGCAGTATGGATCGCACACCTCCTCTCAAGGATGGGCGTAAGAAGCCCAACAATAATTACAAGGGCAAAAAGCACGCCGGGAGGCGGACAAGGCAAGAAAGGTCCGAGCGACCGATTTTGCAAGTTCCACCAAAGACTACGGGCATGATATATGCCATCAGAGAACTTGGGCTGCAAAGCTCAAGATTTCTACAACGGCAAGGGCCCAATGCCCACCCCGCCGAACAAGGTGATGCCGGTAGGCTAGCGCCAAACCGACGATGGTGATCGGAAGATGATGATGAATATCAAGAGCTCGTGAACCATATCGCCGTCATTTTCGGCGGCTCCTCGCTTACACTCTCTCGGCGCAGCCTCAAGGAAGCTGCTCGGGAGGTCCACAACGTCGAAAAGGCAAAACCTCACCTGAATCGATGAAGTGGATCGAGGTCCCCATCTCCTTCTCTCGGAGGATTGCCCCATGGGATGACCAAGCCTCGGCGGCCCCATCGGTGGTCGCCCGACCATCGCGAACGCGAGAGTTGGTCGTGTCTTAGTGGACGGCGGAGCGCTTTGGACTTGCTTTCTAAAGTCTTGGACGAGATGCAAATTCCTAGTTCCAAGTCAAGGAAGTCGCAATGCCCTTCTACGGAATTGTTCCGGAGAAGTCGCTGCCGCTAGGGCGAGTTGTCCCGCCTGTCACCTTCGCAACCCAAGCAACTTCCGGACAGAGTTGATCACTTTCGACGTGGTCGACTTCCCATCGGCAGCATAACGCGATCTTAGGCGTGCCATCTCTCGGTAAGTTTATGGTCAGGTCCCACCACGCTTACCATTGCGTGAAGATACCAGTCCTAACGGTGTGATCACGGTCAAGGGCAACCACAAAGTCGCTCCGATTGCGACGAGCGCCCCTCGCCTCGTCGACCAACTTCCGCCGCTGTCTCAAGTTCCGCAGACTAAGTCTCACTGCGCCCTAGGGTCTCCCTTCACCCGGGGAGAAACCAGGAAGTTCATTGCCGCTTGATGATACTTCCAAGATAGCTTCTTGGGGCCAACTGACCCCAAATAGGAAAGCGAAGCTCATTGCCTTCCTCCGAGCTAATGCGAGATGTATTCGCCGGAGCCATCTCGACATGCCCGAGTCCCAAGGAGGTAATCGAGCACAAACCGGTCATTGTCCGGCGACAAAAGCCTATTCGCCAAGCTTCGCCGCTGAATTCAAACAGGATCATCAAAGATCGCAGCAAGCGCCGCCATTGGTTCATCCGCGAGGTTGATCACACCGAGTGGTTAGCCAACCCGCCATTGTAAAGAAGAAAGGCGCAAGTGGAGGATGTGTGTCGATCGCACAGATCTGAACGCCGTGCATCCTAAGGACAATTTCGCCGCCTCAGATTGACCACCGGTCGATGCGATCATGGACGCCTACCTTCCTTTCGAGTTTTTTAGATGCTTACTCCACCACCAAATAAGCATCTCCCGAGGATGAAGAGAAGACTCGCCTTCATCACCCCTTTCGCACTTTCGCTATAATGACCATGTCTTTCGGTCTCATGCAATGTCGGTGCCACGCTCTAGCGCTTAATGGAGAAGACCTTCCTGCAACAGCTGAAAAAACCTCGAGGTCTATGTCGATTTACATAGTTGTAAAGAGCAAGTATGCTCCAGATCATGTAAAAGACCTGGCAGAGACTTTTCATAATCTCACCAGGCATCGAATAAAATTAAATCCAGAGAAGTGTACCTTTGGTGTTCGATCTGGAATGTTGCTCGGTTATGTTATTGGCTCGCAAGGTATTTCTGCCAACCCTGAAAAAATCGAGGCCATTGAAAATATACAGGCTCCAACTACCATAAAGGAAGTACAGAGCCTCACTGGGCGGATGGCTGTTCTAAGCAGGTTTATTTCCCGTCAAGGCGAACGCGGGCTGCCCTTCTTTAAGGCCTCCGCGCAAGCACAATGGTTTCGAGGGACGGAAGAAGTCGATAGATCCTTCCAGATCTGAAGCGATACTGTCCAATCCTCCTGCCTTGACTACCCTCGCTGCATGGCGAGCAGCTCCTATCGTACCTAGGTTGCACGCCACAAGCGGTGAGCGGGTCTTGATGGTCGAAAGGGAAGGCATGCAATGACCAATCTATTACGTGAGCGAGGTACTTCATGGATCAAAGGAGCGCACTCGAGGTCCGAAGCTCCTCTATGCCTTGCTCATGTCCTCCGTGAAGCTTCGCCACTACTTCCAAAGATCAAATCTCGGTCCCGACCACGCTCCTCTCGAAGAAATCCCTACGGAACAAGGAATCTAGCGGACGATAGCCAAGTGGGCAATGGAACTAGCAGAGTTTGATCTGTTATTTGATGCCCGAATCGCTATTAAGTCACGTGTCCTAGCGACTTTGTCGCTGAATGGACTTGCCGCCCAAATCCTGTGGAGCTCCCCGAGCAACCCGATGAACCCTCTTGACCATGTTTTTCGATGGCTCGCAGACCGAAACTCGGGGCTGGTTTTGTTCTCATCTCCTCAAGGAGAGCAACTCCAAGATTCTATCCAACTACACTTTGCGGCGACTAACAACGCCAGAGTAGTACGAGGCCCTCCTCGCGGGACTAAGAGTGTGCAAGTCGCTTGGTGTCCAACGGCTAACTGTGAAGGAGATTCACAAACTGGTCATCAATCGAGTTAACAAGGAGTATCGGTCGCGATGACTCAATGGCGCGATACACGGTTGAAGTGAGGAAGTTGGAGCGGCATTTTCGATTTTTGAAGTGCTCTTCGTGCCTGTGAAGGACAACTTCTTGGCCGACCAGCTATCCAAGTATGGATCCTCACGAGAATCGCTCCGCGGGGTGCTCGCCCAGCACCTTCACAAGCCCTCAATCACGCCTCGGACGAGGCAACAGAGATAGTGGTGCTGTCTCCGTTATCGAGCAGTGCATGGATGGACAACGCCATTTGTCCGGTTACCTTGCAGATGGGACCTCGCCTGACGACGGCCGAAGCTGCTTCCCGCCATAAGGCGTCTTTGCCCATACAAGCTTATGGATGGCATCCTTTACCGCCAAGGTGCTCGGGGAGTTCTTTCCAAGTGCATCTCGCAATGAGAGGTGTGTTCCTTCTTAGGGACATACACGAGGGTGCTCGTGGCAACCACGCCTCCTTTAGAACTCGGTCGGCAAGCGCTTCGCATGGGCTATTATTGGCCCATCATGCTACAAGATGCCCGGGACATCGTGACTAAGTGCAAGGCTTGCCAATTTCATGCCCGGAAGGCACACAAGCCCGCCCAAGAGCTCCAAACAATCCCCCCATCCTAGCCTTTTTCCACATGGGGTCTGGATCTGCTCGGCCCATTCCCTAAGGGGTACAAGGGCTATACACACCTGCTGTCGCCATAGACACTTTTACAAAGTGGATTAAGGCGAAGAGCTCAGGTCGCTCTCTTCACGCCAAAACGGCTGTTCGCTTTTTCAAAAGCAACGTGGTCACGCGGCTTTGGGATTCCCCATAAACGGATCACGGATAACGGTACCCGGTTCCAAGTGAGCTATTCCAGAATATCGCGAATACCGGGTACCAAGGTTCGTTTCGCCTCGTGGCACATCCACGAGCAATGGAGCAATCGGCGAGCTAATCTGACAGATAGTCCAGGTATTAAACGGCGGTATTTGTCGCTCTCGAAAGCACAAAAAGCCCGGGTTGACGGTTCCTTCCGTCCTTCAGGCGATTCGCTTTACGGCCAGCCGGGCGACCGGGGAAACTCCTTTCCAACTGGTCTATGGTGCAGAAGCCATCTTGCCCGCCAAAATTGTACTCGGTTCGCCTCGCACGAGCTCGGTCAACTTAGTTGACAACGAGCAAGAGCGCCTCCTCGATCTCGATCTCCTCGAAGGCACACGCGACCGGGCACAAGTCTGTTCTTCCTTGGCGAGCTGGGCCTTAAGCCTCTTGGCTTCCGCCGCGAGCTGGTCACGCCGTCGGGAAACGTCAGCAAGTGCTCTTCGAGCCACTTCGAGCGGTCTGACTTCCTCATGCGGTGTTTCGCCCTAATGGCTTCTTGGCAGCTCCTCGGCCTCTTCTAGGAGAGACCCAGAACGCCTCTCTTCGGCCAATTGGGCTTTGAGCTTCTTTACCTTCGCCTTCAGCCGGTTTTGACTTTGGCCGGTGCAGAGGGCCCCGCTCCGGACTCCCTCGTCCTGAGGTGCTCCCGGAGCGACGCCAGTACGGCGCTCCGCTCGATGGTGACGCCGTCCTCGAGCTCCTCCATGGTGTCCCTAAAGACCTGAGAGGGAAGAACAAGTTAACTACTTTGCGATGACGTAGCTAAGCTGAGCAAGATTTGGTCTTGGTGCCTACCTTCCCAAGTCGTTGCTTCAGTCCGCGACGCAGGCGGTCCTCGAGGCCATGCGTCCGAAGCCCCGCTCGTGCGGGATGAGGCGGGCGCTTCTTGCTGCCGCCGCCTTTGTTCGCTCCTTTTCTTGCGGAGCGCATCGCTTTCGCCGGGAGCTGGAGCGATGGGCGGCGCTTCGCCTCGCGCTCCTTCTCTCTCTTCCTTTTTCCTTCCGCCTGAACGTCTTGGCGAGGCCGAGCCACTCCGCTCGGTGGCGCCGTTGTTTCCACCGGCAGACGACTTGCTTGACCTGCTCGGGGCTTCTTTTCTTCCTCCTGGCGGCGGGGATTTCACCGCTCGCGGAGAATCCTGCGCCTCGGGGTGAGCTGCCCTCGCGACGAAGTGCGGCGGACAGGCTGCTCGGTCCCGCCTGGCGATTCCGAGCCATCGCTTTGGCCCCAAGTCCGTGGCGCCACCCGCCGCTACTTTTGCCTCCACCGCTTCCACCGCTGCCTTTGAGCGATCGATCTGCGCTTCGCTGGAGCCCGCGGCGAGAGGTTCCACGCCGCCAGCTTGTCCTTGAGGCTCGCCACCACCGCCTTTGCCGTGACGCTGCTGCAGATGCTGGGCAGCGGCGCCGACCGCCGAGCCTCCTCGACGCCGCCCGTGGCGGTCTCTTCTTGGGCAGGTGATGAAAAAAAAGATCGCCGTTAAGTCTAACGCGTCAAGGTTGGAAGGTCTAAAGATCGATTCCTACATACCCGCCAGGAAGGCTTGGTCTCGATCTTCTTCGCGGAACCTTCCGCCTCTTTCTCGGGGCCTTGGTCGCTTCTCCGCTTTGGCCCTTGGGTGTTCATAGGCGACGAGCTCAGCTCCCTCGTGGTGCTGAGCTCCTTCTCGCAGCGAAGAAGTTTTTCCTTCGCCGCAACTTCTTCTTCGAGCCTCCTCTCGCCGGGCGACTTGCTGCGCCCGATCCATGCGGCGGGGTGAGCTTATGGTAACGCCCGAGCCAGAGGGCCATGGTCTTTACTCTTCGTCCGCTCTCGCTCGGTGAGGAGGGAAGCGCTGGTCTCTTCCCACTGGCGGCTGACCGCCGCGGAATGCTTGGTCTGCTTGCACGCCCGTCGCGCGGTGGTCTCTTCGATCGCTGGCGGTCGCCAGTGTCACAGGTGAGCTCGCGTCGGCTCACCGCCACCTTGGGCTTCGTGGCTATCTTAGCCTTGCCCTTCTTCGCCTTCTCCTTCTCGGACCGGAGAGTTCTCAACTATCCCTCCAAGGATCGCTTGGTCCTCCCGCTTTTTGAGAAGCGGACGTTAGCATTTAAACAACGTTGCAAGTCTAGCAACATAGGCTGAGGGTAAGTAATTTACCTCGTCTATGCGGACAAGCACGTTGCGCGGGCAGGTGTACGCCACCTCGCAGTGACCTCCCGTCCTTCTTCGCGCCTTTCAAGATGGCGTCGACCCTTCGGTCACCCATGCGTCGGTTGGCTTCTCCGCCCAATGTAGGGATTGTTAGTTCCTGTTCGGAGGAAAGAATGTATTTAAAGGTTGAGTCTTAAAGGCACTTACCCGTGCTCTCCCTTGTGATGTCTTCCCATCCCTCTATCTTGTAGAAGGGATAGGACCTTCTCGCGGCGGATGCACCACTCACCGTGAAGTCCCGAATGATCTCCCTGCCCGTGAGCCCGAGGCTCACGAGGGAGGCGATCTTCCTTGTCAGGTACCAATCCTCGGCGGACATCTCCGGCCGAGGCATTGAGGTTCCTTTGCCGGGCGCCTTCCCGGTGAAGACGAAGTTTGTCGCCCGCCCGCTTGTCAGAACCACCTCACCCACCACGCGCCCATTGAGTTGAGCGAGAGGTGGGCGAGGGTACGGCGCCATCGGGCGGTGGCCTGAGCTTGAGGTAGTAGCACCCAGCTGCTGAAGCGCGGCTGCTCCTCACATCGTAGTAATGGAGGAATGCCTCACCGACGGATCGATGCCCAGATAGCCCTCACACAGTGTGCGAAGACGGCCATCCGGAGGATGGAGTTCGGATTGAGGTTCGCCACCTCCAATCCGTGATGTTCAAGAAGGCCTCGACGAAGTCGCTCAGAGACCTCAACCCGAACAAGGCGAATCTGCTCAAGTCGATTTAACTCTCCCTCGAAGCGTCGGGAGTATCCTCCTCTCCGGCAGCCTCCAACTACGGTGTCGATGTGGCCCTCCTCCTCCCGGATCCTAAAGTCCTCCTCGGTCAAGCTTAGTGCACGTGAATTTGGCCATAGCGATTCCTGTATCGGACGAAAGGTGGTCGGTGATGGAGTTTGGGTACTTGATGTCGAGCGTGGTTGGAGCTAGGGCTTAGAGAGGAAAGGCGCGAGCAGTGGGTCGTCATGGCGGCTTGGGTGCTTTTATAGTCCCGTATAAGCAGCTCAGAACGGTTTAGTCCTGAACGGCTAGTTTTTACCGCAACGGCTAGGTAAAACGGTAGTTTGCTTTCACCGCAGCAGATGTGAAGTTTCGTTGGAGTCGCTAACGGCTATTTTTTCCAGCACGCTGAAGGTGAGTGCTCGCTTTCGGACAGATGTCGTTTCCTGCTCGACGCAACAGAGTTGCTTCGGCATCGAAAGGTTTGTTCGGACCGAACATGTCTTGTTGGTTGAAACTTAACCTGCTCGGTCGATCGTTACATGTCTCTCAGAGCAGCAAAATTTCCTCTTCGTGGTTTGGAGTCTCAAGAGGAAGACCCCACTCTAGTGAGTCCTCCCACTTGAGTCTCGGGGCTAGCTGTCGGGATTAGATTACGCCCATTGCCATGGCCCACTCCCCGACGGCCCGATCAAACAAATTCTACCAGGCCCAAATCTACGGAAGGTTCTATCAGCCCATGTGCATCCCGCCGAACAGCTTCTTGGTCGGGCGTAGCGTGAACGGCCTAGGATTCCCTGCTTGAGTCCGACTAACAGTAGTTCTCAGACGACTACGTGAAGACCCGGACGTTGGTTTCCGGATTGATTAGAGTCGTGATCCCCAAGATTAGGAGATTACCTTATCTACCGTAGGTTATATTTGGCATGTAATGAAGTTCACATTACGATCTCGTAGTTAGCCCGCCCGATATTCCTCGGAGGGTCGGTTTGTTCAAGACTATATAAATGTGGCCCTCACGGCGTTTAGAGGATCCCGGCATTGAGTTTTACATCTTAGCTTCTAGCTTAGACCCCTAGCGTATAGATTTTCAGATACTACTCGCCGAGACCTGCCGATCTCGCCGAGTTCCTCCTTGTAATTCTCTTTGATATAAAGAAAGGCCGGACGTGGGGCTATTATCTCTCCCGAGGCCCCGAACCAGATAAAAACCCCCGCCTCTGTTGCTTGCTGTCGTCGTGGTTGTTCGGCGTGTCTCCTATCTCCTCTTTGAAGAACCTTGGTTGACTTGGGTCGATATCCCAACCGTCGACAGGAAGGCATCCAGCGACCAATCTATTACGTGAGCGAGGTGCTTCATGGATCAAAGGAGCGTTACCCTGAGATCCTGAAGTTGCTCTATGCCTTGCTCATGTCCTCCAGGAAGTTTCGCCATTACTTTCAGGCGCATCAAATACTGGTCCCGACCAAGTTCCCACTAGGAGAAATCCTACGGAACAAGGAAGTCGGCGGACGTATAGCTAAGTGGGCAATGGAACTGACAGAGTTCGATATTCTGTTTGCTGCCCGAACTGCTATTAAATCTCAGGTCCTAGCTGACTTTGTCGATGAATGGACCTACCCGCCCAAGTCCTAGGAAGCTCCCGAGCAACCTGAAGAACCCCCTGGACCATGTTTTTTGATGGCTCGCGACCGACACTCGGGGCTGGTTTTGTTCTCATCTCCTCAAGGAGAGCAACCCAGATTCAATCCAACTACACTTCATGGCGACTAACAACGCCGCTTAGCAGTCTGAGTACGAGGCTCCTCGCGGGACTAAGAACGTGCAAGTCGCCGCGCGTCAACGGCCGATCGTGAAGGGAGATTCATAGTTGGTCGTCAATCGTAAATAAGGAGTATCGCTACGATGACTCAATGGCGCGATACGGTTGAAGTGAGAAAGTTGGGCGGCACTTTCGATTTTTTCGAGGTGCTCTTCGTGCCTGTGAAGGACAACTTAGCCGACCACCGTCCAAGTATGGATCCTCGTTTAACCTCGCCCCGTAGGGATGTTCGCCGAGCACCTTTACAAGCCTCTATCACGCCTCCGGACGAGGCAAGCGAGACAGTGGTGCTGTCTCCGTCATCGAAAGGTGCATGGATTGGACAACGCCATTTGTCCGGTACCTTGCAGATGGGACCCTGCCCAACGACGAAGCCGAGCGTTCCCGGCTTATAAGACGTACTAGTCCACACAAGCTTGTGTACGGCATCCTTTACCGCCAAGGTGCGCTAGGAGTCCTCTCCAAGTGAATCTTCCAGCAGGAGGGTGTGTTCCTTCTTAGGGACATACATGAGGGTGCCTGTGGCAACCACGCCTCCTTCAGAACTCTGTTCGGCAACACATTTCGCATGGGCTACTATTGGCCCACAGCGTTACAAGATGCCCGGGATGTAGTGACAAAGTGCAAGGCTTGCCAATTTCACGCCCGGAAGGCACATAAGCCCGCCCAAGAGCTCCAAACGATCCCCCCATCTTGGCCTTTCTCCACATGGGGTCTGGATCTGTTCGGCCCGTTCTTCAAGGGGTACAAGGGCTACACACACTTGCCCATCG
Source organism: Raddia guianensis (assembly GCA_036346415.1). Classification (NCBI taxonomy): domain Eukaryota; kingdom Viridiplantae; phylum Streptophyta; class Magnoliopsida; order Poales; family Poaceae; genus Raddia; species Raddia guianensis. Next base: position 5,283 of record JAYEVB010000097.1, on the reverse strand, counting down.
CCATTAACACTTTCACAAAGTGGATTGAGGCAGAGCATGTGTCATCTCTTCACGCCAAATCGGCAGTGCGCTTTTTCAAGAGCAACGTGATCACGCGCTTCGGGATTCCCCATAAGCTGAACACTGATAACGGTCCCCGCCTGAAGCGATCTATTCCAGAATATCGCAAACAACAAGCACCAGAGTTCGCTTCGCCTCGTGGCACATCCACGAGCAATGGAGCAATGGCGAGCTAACGGACGAGATAGTCCGGTATTAAACGGTGCGTGTTCGCGGCACTCCGCGAGCACAACAAAGCCTGGGTTGACGAAGTTCCTTCCGTCCTCTGGGCCGTTCGCACCACAGCCAGCCGGGCAATCGGTGAAACTCCTTTCCAATTGGTCTACGGTGCAGAAGCCATCTTGCCCGCCGAAGTAGTACTCGGCTCGCCTCATACGAGCTCGGTCAACTTGGTTGACTCTGAACAAGAGCGCTTACTCGAACTCGATCTCCTCGAAGGCACACGCGACTGGGCACAAGTTAGAATAGTGCGCTACCAGCAAGATCTTCGCCGGCACGCTGCCAAATCAGTTCGACCAAGGGTTTTGAAGGCGGGCGACCTTGTTCTGCGCCGTGTCCAGAACCTGCCCAATGCCAACAAGTTAACTCCCTCACCGGGAGGGCCCGCTCACGTCGCTTCTTTGCTTTCGCCAGTGGGCTGTTCACTCGCAATGGAGGATGGGAGAGAGCTGACCAGCACTTGGAACATTGACCAACTTCGTAAGTTGTTTGTGTAGGTCTGTCGTGTGTTTGTTTAGCTCCGCGCTTTTTGTCAAACTTCGCGCCTTAGTTCGTCCAAGTCTCTCGGGCTGCCATGTAAAGTTCAATCCAATAAACAGTGAATTTTCGCGACCCCCTGCGGCCCTTTTCACTTCTTGTCTTCTCAGACTATCTCCTCTCTGGTAACACTTGATGGCTGCCCGGTCTTGCGAACTCTTGGCTCCGCGACCTTCAAGGTTCCCCTGCCCGTATCTAGTTTCAACAAGTTCCTAAACTCAGAGTTGCGTAAAACGGCTTTTTTCGCTTCGCAGCTAAGTCTTCTCTCGTAAGCCCTCCGCGGCAGAGGCACTTACCGCTCATGGCACAACCACTTGGCAAAGCCTGCTCTCGTAAGCCCCCCGCGGTAGAGGCACTTTCCTTGTTCGGTTACATTCGGAATAGCCTAACTTACGTTAAACAAGCAGTTCATGGGATGAGTCGATCAGGATACGGGTGTCGCTCTATCTCTCTACGCACGTGCTCGAATTCGCAATCTTAGGTTTTCGAGCGTCGTCCGTACCGGGGGCTAGGGTGTCGCTCTTTCTCTTGTGCACCTGTTCGAGTTCGCAAACTCAGGTTTTCGAGCAGATGCACAACGGGGAGCTGGGAGTTAGGCTAAGCGTTCTACCGTTTTTTCTTAAAACTTCCTAGCGCTGTTTCGCCTTGCTCTTAGTTTTCTGTTCGTTTGTCTTTTTGCTGCTCTTTTTTGCAGGAAAAAGGTAAGTCTTTATTGCATAACCAAAATCTTGCAGGTACAAAGTCCCTTTCGGGTTACAGCCCTATTGCTACTTAGAAGCAAGTTGCTTCTTCAGCTCCTCGATCACTTCCATGAGGCGCAGGACTTCCCCTTGGGCTTTGAACCCTTCTCTGGCCTCAGCTCGGAGACGCTCGCTTCCTCCTTGTCAGGCTCCTGCTCGCCCATGCCTTTGCACTGAGAGCCTCGACTTCTTCGGTCTTATGCCTTGCCTCGGTCAGATCTTCACTGACTAGCTTTCATTGCTCAGCCGGTCTTGAGCTGCTCGTCCTGCTCCTTGACCCTTCTCTCCGCGGTGCTCGCCCTGGCGGCCAGCCCGTGCATCTCCTCGGCCTCCTCATGTGATACCCACAGGGCGAAGATCTTCTCCTAGAGAACTGCGGAAGACTGCCTCTCCTCAGTCAGCTGGGCCTTAAGCTTTTTTACCTTAGCCTTCAGTCGGCTTTGGCTTTTGGCCGGTGCGAGGCACTCCCCCTCGAGCTCCTTTGCCCGGTACTCCTGGAAGGCTCCTAGAATAGCGCTGCGCTCAATGCCAACGCCTTCTTCGAAGTCATCCATGTTACCCTGCCAGACCTGAGTGAGAGAAGAATAAGTTTATCAAATTTAGTCGCCCGTGGCTTAAAGATCGCAAGTTCCGGTTTGGGGGCTCACCTCTTGGAGTCTTCTCTTCAAGTTTTTGCTAAGGCGCTCTCCGAGGCCGTGGGTTGCGAATCCTCAGCTGCTCGGAGCGGTCGCAGCGTGGTGCTCCTCGCGCCGCGACTTCCTCCTGCCGGGGCGCGTCGGCTTGGGGGCTCGCTCCCTTCTCTTGGAACCTTCACCCTCGGGAGGCGGGGCTGCAACCGCCGCCCGCTGAACTTCCCCAGACTCGGCTCTTCCTCCACCTGAGTATCCTCAGGCAAGCCCGGCGCCGCTCTGCTCGGCGATGCCCAAGGGGTCACGGACAAGGCTTTTGGCGCTCCTTGCCCATGATCAGTTCTGCTCCTTGGCGGCGGGCCCCTCGCCTTGCTTTCGCTGGAGCTCCCGTCGCTCTGAGGATGGGCCGCCTATGACGAGGTGCGGTAGGGACCGTCTGCTCGGTCCCCTCGGCGACTGTGGTGCCAGCGCTTTGGCCCGCCTCCGTGCGCCGCTTGCCCTTTTCTTCGCTCAATTGCTCCATCGCGCCTTTTAAGCGCATCAAAATGGGTCTCTGAGCCCGGTGGCGGCCGCGCTCCACCGCCCGGCTTTGTCCTTGAGGAGAGCAATCTCACTACCCGTGATGCATCGTGCGGTGCTCGGGCAGCAAAAGATCGCTTCGATCGCCCGCTACCGGTCGTCGGTGGCGATTTTCTCTGGGCGGTGATGAAGAGGAATGCATTAGGTTACGCAAAGTGCGGAAAATCACAGCGGCGAAGGGCTTGTCATTACGTACCTGCCACAGGGGACTTGATCTTCTTCTTCCTCGCCACAAGACGAAGCTTGCGCCTCTTGCTCGGCAGCTCCTCGGCTTCTTGTTCGCCTTGGCCTCAGGCGCTTATGGCGACAAACTCAGCTCTCTGCTTGGTGAGCACTTTCTCTGCTTAGAACGCAAGAAGAGATTCCTTAGCGCTACTTCTTCCTCTAACGCCTCGCTTTCGACAACTTTGTTGCGGCCTGTTCCATCTGGCCCGGTGAACTGCGTATAGCGTGCAAGCCATAGGGTCAGGTTCCGTACCTCCTCGTCGCTTTGCTCGGTGAGGAGGGAGGGGCTTGGGCGTTTCCCACTTGGCTGGCCGCGCGCGCACTTGGTTTCCTCGGCGCGCTTCGTTGCCGTAGAAGGCTTCTTTGAGGGTTGGCGGCCGCCATGGCGCGGCGAGCTCCGCGTCGCCATGGCAGCCACCTTGGCCTTGCCTTTCCTCGCTCCCTCGGTCTCGGAGAGCTCCTCCACGATCCCTCCAAGGATAGCTGGTCCTCCTGTTTGTTCGGAAAGCGAATGTTATCATTTTACGATAGTGCAAGTCTAGCGACGCAAACGGGGATCTAAGTAAATTACCTCGAATGTGTGGACGAGCACGTTCCTCGGGCACGTGTAGGCCACCTCGCCGGTGACCTCACCGTCCTTCCTAGCAACCTTCAGCATGGAGTTGACCTGCTCGGTCACCCATGCGTCGGTCGGTTGCACTGCCCGAACAGAAGAAGTCGTCAGTTCCTGTTCGGATGAAATCACCAAGTGAAGGTCGAGTCTTAAAGGCACTTACCTGTGCTCTCCCTGGTGATGTCTTCCCATCCTTCTATCTTGTAGAAGGGGTAGGATCTTCTCCGCAGCGGACAGATCCTGTTCCCTGTGAAGTCTCGGATGATCTCCCTGCCCGTGAGCCCAAGGCCGACGAGGGAAGCGATCTTCTGCGTCAGGTACCAATCCTCATCGGACAGCTCCGGCCGAGGCATTGGGGTTCCCTTCGCCGGAGCCTGTCCGGTAAAGACGAGCTTGCTGCCGTCGCTCCGTTTGGTGTAGAACCACCTCATCCACCACGCGCCCATTGAGTCGAGCAGTGGTGGATAAGGGTATGGCGCGTCGTCGGCGGTGACCCGGAGCTTGAGGTAGTAGCACCCAAGAGCCGAAGCGGCGGAGCTGCTCCTCGTCACTGTATAATAGTGGAGAAACAGCCCCACCGATGGATCAACTCCCGGGTAGCCCTCGCCTGACAAAAGTGCGAAGACAATATCTGGAGGATCGAGTTGGGGTTTAGGTTTGCGACCTTCAACCCGCTGATGTTCAAGAAGGCCTCCACGAAGTCGCTTTCGGGAGACCTTAACCCGAACAATGCGAACTGCTCTAGGTGTTAGGGCATCTCACCCATGGGCTATAAATAGAGGTGGAGGGGAGCACCTCCTCCTCATCCCCTTAGAGCTGAAATTTCAGAAATATAGAGGGTGAGTTGGGTGTGTAAGGGTGGCACTTAGAGTGCTTGTGACCACATGGAGTGTGGTTTGTAATTCCCCAACTCCTATGCAATGAAATCTCTCATCTTCATGATCATCTTGTGTCGATTTGCTTCAAGATTCTTCTTTCTTTTGTTTCCTCTTTTGGAGTTCTTATTTGGAGATGACTCTTGGTGATTTCTTACTGTTTTTTCTTGGTCTATGATGTCTTGAGGTTGCTAATATGATTTACCAAACTATTTGCAACCATATGAGAGGCAAGAGATCAAGTTCTTGACTTGTTGCAAATCTGTCCAGAAACTTTCATCCGCGCGATAGTCAGTAAAATATTTTTAGAAAAATCTAGAAAAATCATTTTGGGATGATTCCAGTTGGAAAAGATGCGTGACTCATATACCCATCTGTGGTAAAAATTTAAAGTCCACTGGTTTCTCCATTTGGGAGCTATGAAGTGAAAACCGAGCCCCAAACTTTCTGCTCGAAGTTTTTGACTGCTCTTGGTGTTTGATTTTTCATCTTTTCTGTGGATGGATTATTGAGATGATTTTTGGTGGAGTGCTTCACGACTCATGGTTGCATAGGGATAAAAATTACCACAATTTTTTGAGTAACATAAAGCCATCATCTCTCTGCTTCAATTAGAAACAAACTCTGAAGAATCTGCTTTTACTTTCCAGAAAGCAGCTTGTGTTGTTTGATTTTCATGCTTTTTCTGTAAGGAGTTTTGAGGAGATTTTTGGTGGAGTGCTTCACGACACATTTACATAGGGAGAAAAATTCCCACGATTTGTAGAGCACCAGAAATCCACCAACCTCCTGCTCCATTAGAGGAC
>JAYEVB010000105.1:0-35389 GCA_036346415.1 Raddia guianensis | reverse complement strand
ATATCTTTTGATTAACATCTTTGATTATCGAACCGAGTTAAAAAATGATTTCTTATTTTTTCAACAAAACTAAACCACATTTGTTTTATAAATTTTAAATATTTAAATTTAAAATTTGTGTCTACCAAACACCATCTCATATGGCTGCATGTATTCGGGTCTGCTTGCCTCAGGCAGGTTGGACTTGACCACTCAATCAAACCTTGTCGACCGGAACGATTGTGTGGTGCCCCTGCAGCATCAAAATTTTGGTTTGGTTGTTTGAATGAGAAAAGGAAAACCTAGACGAACCCGCGACCTTCGTATTTAACTAGAAAACGATGCTCTTGCCAGCTGAGCTAATAGGCCATCTGATGTTCATAAATCAAAAGAACTTATTTGTTCACTGACTTTGGACGCAGACGTGCGATGGGGGAGTTGGTTTTTGCATGGCTTGATGCCTCTGACGGGCCTTGACGGCGCAACAGCATTCCCGAGGGAGAATTGGGCCTTGTTCACATCCTTGTTTGATGAGGTCTCACCGATCGAGGAGGATGCTGATTCCCACGGCGTGTCGTTCCCCGTCGCTGTCGCCGTCGCCGACGACACACATCCGCCTCATGGCACGCCGCCCCCATGCATTGCGCACTTCTCCATCTTCTCCCTCATTCATGGGCGGCGTCTTGGATATCTGGCTGCGAGGTAGGCCACCGACGTCTTGGATCCAGTACTGCTACTGGGGATTCTACGATCACCGTCAATTTTAAACCGGCTACACTACCGATTTAAACCGATAGTATCAAACCAAGAGGGATACTCTAGAGCATCACTACCAATTTATGAGTCGATAGCACCAAACCGAATAGAATATTCAGGAATAAACCGATAGTACTAAACCGGGGGATACTCAAGATATCACTACTGCGCACCAGCCCATGCGTCTGACGGCTAAAATATAATGATTTTGAATTTCAGCATATATTTCTAGTGCAAGTACTGTGTGATGCATGCTACACTTGATCCAAGCGAGAGTAATGCCCATCAATCTTAATATATTGCTAATAGATGTTAATTATATATATGTTGTTGTGTTATGATAATTTTTCTTGCTTTAACGTGCAGGAGCAATCGAATCAAAAAATACCCGCACATAATTAAATTAAAATATTGAATGCATTGAAATAAGAAAAATACGTAGCAAAATGCCCAATTGAATCGAATGCATTGAGATAAAAAAATACGTTGGCCTATGCAGGTTTCGAACCCGCGACCTTCTTTTCCAATTAAGAAAGATGCTCTTCCAGCTGAGCTAATAGGCCTTTTGATTTTGGTTGATTACAATACTTATTTATTTTGATATGTGACACGGCTCAGCCATTTTTTTCCTTTGCGTCGGTTGGTTTGATGGGCCTTAAATGAATTTAGGCTTTTTGTGGGCTTTTGTATTAGAAAAACAACAAATATGTCCACGACGTGCCCACAGTGGATTCGGCCCATACTGTCAGAGCAAACACCAATCAGTCTCGACGCCACCGGCTACAAAACATACAGGAGAATTAGATTATCGTATACAACATTAAAATTTTTGGCCAACTAATGGCGCAGTATGTCCGCCATGGTTGGCATGCGAGTGCTCGGGAGCAACTCTAAATGAGCCTTTGACCTAGGATGGCTCTTAGACACGAGCGGTCGAAAGTCTTCTAGAAGATCACCGCGAGAGCTTCGCTTGAAAGGGTCTTCTAGACACGCGGTGCTTCAGAAAGTTCCCACATCGAAGCTTCGGGCCGAAGGGTCTTTGGGACACGTGCGCTCCGAAAGGTCCTTGTGCAAGGCTTCGCTCGGTTGTCGGGGATAAAATCACGGTCCATTGCCATGGCCCACTCCCTGACGGCCCAATCGAACAACCTACTAGGACTTAGCTCTCTGAAAGGTTCTATCAGGCCCATGTGCATCCTGTCGAACAGCTTTCTGACTGCACGGTGAGTAACGGCCTAGGATTCGTGTTTGAGTCCGACCCGAACAGAGTTCTACACGGCTACGTGAAGACCCGGACGTGGTTTCCCGGATTGGAATAGATGTCGTGATCCCCAAGAATTGGAGTTTACCTTACCTACCTCGGATGTATTTGGCACGCCGAGTTCGCTATGATCTCGTGAGTTAGCCCGCCCGATTATCCTCGAGGTCGGTTACTCAACACTATATAAACATGGCTCTACGGCGGTAGAGGGTACGAGTCTAAGACCAAAAACTTCGCATTGTCGATATTGCTTTCTTGTACACCTATAATCCCGCCGAGACCTGCTCATCTCGCCGAGCATCCTCTTGTAATCATCTCTAATATATAAGAAAGGCCGGACGAGGGTTGTTATCTCCCGGAGAGGCCTCGAACCAGATAAAACCCATGTCTCCCTCGCTCGCCGTTGATTGCCGTTCGCCTGCTCATGGCGGGTTCCTATCTTCCTTTCTCAAGAACCTCGCTTGACTTGAGATCGATATCTCAACCGCCGATGCTTGGCGCCATTCGTGGGACCAGAGATCGAAAGCATGTCGAACTCCATCGTATCAGGATCTCTTCCCGAGGACTACGACTCGTATGATGATGTCTCGCCCTCGCCAAATCGGATCAACTGCTCGATCTCGATCGCTTCATATCTCGGGATGTAAATCTCGGATACGCCCAGAGTTGGTCTTAGATCAAGCTCCCGCCATCGACGATGAATACGGAACCGACGCATCTTTACGATGGTTTAGATCTTTCGGATTCTAAGGCTATGTCGGTCGATTCTCCCGTATGCATACGTTGATGACACCTTCCAACGCACCAACGCACGCCACCGCAGATCAATATGGCCGGTGCAGAACCCCGAGAATCCCGTGACGGGTCACGACGATCAAGAGATTGAGCGGATCAATTCGCCGCTTTAAGATGGATCTGCACTAGCCGCCATGAAAGCAAGATGTTGTTCGCCGCAATCCGATGAATCTATCAACCAAACTCGCACAGATCCGCGACAACGTAAGCCGCCGACGCGGACTCCACCGCAGCACCACACCAGATCCCCCGCAAAACTCCACTTGTCCGGATGAATCCTCACAAGAACCGGACCGGCCGGTCAAGACGCTGGATGCCTCGTAGATCCTGTGACCCTTGAGCAGTCGGAACGGCTTCAGTTCCCGACGACGGTGATCGATCCGCTAACCAGATAACCTCGCTTCTTATGGGCGACGCCTTGCTTCACCTTGAGTGATCGGGTCGAAGGTCTTAAGTCCATATGTGAAGACACCTCATCCGGACAAAGACACCACCGTCTGGTGGATTTGGGCAATGAAGGCCCGATCGATTATGCGACCTCGCCACAAACGGCGACGACTCTCAACAAGCCAGATACCCATGGTCGCCGACGCCGCCAAGTCCCCGTGCTCATCGTGACTATTGTGGACAAGCGCGGCGCTACGATCATGGACGATCCTCGTGAGGAGCGAATTGTAGCGACCACGAGGAAAGAGCGCGAGGATTATCCCGAGAGAATTTCTCCAAGCGTAATCTTTCCGCTCAGCAAGAGTTCCTCCGCAAGAACAGACCAACGCCTTCTCGAGACTAGGTTCTACGGGAGAAGGTGGTCGGTCATACGCCTTGGGCGGTAAGGTTTTTCTAACGAAGCCATATTGCCGATGGCCTCCAAGTTCAAGCCCGGTCACATGGAGAGGTACAATGGACCGAAAACACGTAAGAATTCCTTTCCATCTATGCTACACCATCATGGCGTACCGGAGGTGACGAAGCTAGTCATGGCAAATTACCTTCCGATCGTCCTTGAAGGTGCCGCCGGACGTGGTCGTTCAACCAAGCAGAAGGTTCCATCCGCCGGGGACCAACTTTGTGACGCTTTGATCACTAATTTCCGTGAGCTGTTACGACGCCCGACAAGGAGGATGATCTGCACTAAATGATCCAGATGAACGGAAGACCCTCCGCAACTTCGTGAAGCGTTTCGTCAAGATTCGCAACACGATCCCGAACATCTCGGACGAATCTGTTGTCTGCGCCTTCAAAAACGAAGTCCGTGACGAGCGGCTCACCAAGGATCTCGAGATCAATGAGATCTGGAACCCCAACGACTGTTCAAGGCTGATTGCTATGCCAATGCGCGTAACACGCTCAATATAAAAGACGCTCGATAAGGGCGAGCCGCCTGCCTAGCCCGTGGATGAAAAGAAGAAGAGCAAAGAATAATCCTAGTGACAAGAAGTCCTCAAGAAGAAGAATAAAGGTGATGTAACAACACCGCTGGCGGTATAGATCGCACACCTCCTTCCAAAGATGGGCGTATAGCTCAATCATAACTATAAGGGCAAGAAGCCCGCCTCAGGAGGCAATCAAGGCAAGAAAGGTCCGAGTGACCGATATTGCAAGTTCCACTGTAACTACGGCATGACACACGCCATTGCAGGACCTGGGCTGCAAAGTTTGAGGATTTCTATAACGGCAAGGGCCCAATGCCCATCCTGCCTGAAAAAGGTGATGCTTAAGGCCAAGCGCCAAACCGACGATGGTGATCGGACGATGATGATGAATATCAGAGCCCATGAACCATATCGCCATCATCTTCGGGCGCTCTCGGCTTACACCTCTCGCACACCTCAAGGAAGCCGCCGAGGTCCATCAGGACTATATGGGCCCGGTATCTCTAGAAGGCCCATAAGGGAGCAGATAGGGGCAATCCAAGTCGGCCGGCTGAAGATAAGGACCACTGCCACGCGTGGCTAGAGCCGCAAGGAAGTTCCCGAGGATATAATCTATCTCCATGTAATTAGCGATCAACACATGCATTCCATGTAATCGCATACCGTAATTAGTTATCGTGATCCCGAGATATCCTCAGAATCTCTATCTCCCTACACTACATAAAGGAGGGGTAGAGGCCATCGATATAGCTCTAATAGGCATCTACGCTCAGAGCGATAGCATCATCTTGCATCTCGCATCTTGATCCACCATATAATCCTGCAACACGTGACGAGGGTATTACCTCCTCCGCTGAGGGCCCGAACTCTGTCTAACCCCGCCTTTGTGTTACCATTTAACTTAGTTCTTGATTAGCGTCCCCTCGTACAAATTCATTGCCGGTGGTGACCCCCCAGTTAGTCACCTGCCGACATCCACAACGTTGAAAAGGGCAAGTCTTACCCCGAATCAATGAAGTGGAACGAGGTCGCTATCTCCTTCTCTAAGGAGGATTGCTCCACTGGGATGACCAAACCTCAGCGGCTTCCACTAGTGGTCACTCCGACCATCAGCAACGCCAGAGTTGGCCGTGTCTTGATCGACGGCGGGAATGCGCTGGACTTGCTTTTAGCAAAAGTCTTGGACGAGATGCAGATCCCTCGCTCCAAACTCAAAGAGGTCGCGATACCTTTCTATGAGATCGTCCCGGAGAAGTCGTGGTTGCTAGGGCATTGTTCGTCTGTCCACCTTCGGCAAATTTCAAGCAACTTCCGGACAGAGTTGATCACATTTGATGTGGTTGACTTCCCATCTGCCTACAACGCGATTTTGGGCCGACCATCTCTTGGCAAGTTTATGGCCGCCTCACACCATGCATACCATTGCGTGAAGATATCGGCCCCAGTGGCGTGATCACGGCCAAGGGCAACTACAAAGTCGCTCGATTGCGACGAGCATTCCGCGCCGGGTCGATCAGCTTCCACCGCGTGGTCCCGAGGTACCGCAGACCAAGTCTACACGCCCTAAGGTTTCTGTCCAGCCAGGGGGAGAGACCAAGGAAGTTCCGCTGTCTCTTGATGACTCTTCCAAGACAGTTCATCTGGGGGCTAATCTGGACCCCAAATAGGAAAGCGAGCTCATTGCCTTCCTTCGAGCTAATGCATACGTGTTTGCCTGAGAGCCGTCTGACATACCCGGGGTCCCAAGGAAGGTTATCGAGCACAAACCGGTACCGCCGACAAAAACCCGTTTCGCGTAAGCTTCGACGCTGACTTCAAGCAGAGATCATCAAGGATTAGCTTGGCAAGTCGCCATACCGGTTTTATCTCGCGAGGTTGATCACACCGAGTGGTCGGCCAACCCCGCCATTGTAAAGAAGAAAGACGGCAAGTGGAGGATGTGTCGATCACACGATTTGAACGCTGCTTGTCCTAAGGACAATTTCCCATTGCTCAGATAGACCACCGGTCGACGCGATCGCGATGCCCAAATTTGAGTTTTTGATGCTTACTCGTTATCACCAAATAAGCATCTCCTCGAGGATGAAGAGAAGACCGCTTCATCACCCCTTCGGCGCTTCGCCATAATGCACCATGTCTTTCGGTTCACAAGAATGTCGATGCCACGCTCCAAATAGCTTAATGGAGAAGACTTTCCTGCAACAAATATGGAAGGAACTCGAGGTCTATGTCGATGACATAGTTGTAAAGAGCAAGTTTGCTCCAGATCATGCAAAAGACCTGGCCGAGGCTTTTCGTAATCTCACCAGGCATCGAATTAAGCTAAATCTAGAGAAGTGTACCTTTGGTGTTCGATCTGGAATATTGCTCGGTTATGTCATTAGTTCGCAAGGAATTTCTGCTAACCCTGAAAAAATCAAAGCCATTGAAAACATGCAGGCTCCGACTACCGTCAAGAAAGTTCAGAACCTAACAGATTCGGATGGTCGCTTCTCAAAGGTTTATTTCCCATCAAGGCTAACGCTGGCTGCCCTTTTTTAAGGCTCACAAGCACAATTGCTTCGAGTGGATAGAGGAGGTCGACAGATCATTCCAAGATCTAAAGCAATACCGCCCAACCCACTGCCTTGACTACCCCGCGATATGGCGTAACAGCTTTTGTTGTACTGCTACACGCCGCAAGCGTGAGCGCGATCTTGATTTGGTGGAAAGTGAAGGCATCCAAATAACCAATCTACTACGTGAGCGAGATGCTTTATGAATCAAAGGAGCGCACTCGAGGTCCAAAGCAGCTGTTCTATGCTTTGCTCATGTCCTCCAGAAGCTTCAAAGATTATTTCCAGATGCATCAACATCGGTCCCGACCAAGTTCCTCCGAAGAAATCCTAAGGAACAAGGAAGTCATGGACGATAGCTAAGTGAGCAATGGAACTTATGGAGTTCAATATTCTCGCTTGTCGCCTCGAACCGCTATTAAATCTCGTGTCTTGGCGACTTTTGTCGCCGAATGGATCTCGCCCGCCTAAGTCCTGTGAAGCTCACGAGCAACCCAAGACCCCTATGGACCATGTTCTTTGATGGTTCACAGACCGAAAACTCGGGCTGGTTTTGTTCTCATCTCTCTCAAGGAGAGCAACTCCAGATTCTATCCAACTACACTTTATGGCGATTAATAACGCCATGGAGTACGAGGCCCTCCTTGCGGACTAAGAGCGCAAGTCGCCGGCCCAACGGCCGATCGTGAAGGAAGATTCACAACTGGTCATCAATCGTAAACAAGGAGTACCGTGCACGATGACTCAATGGCGCGCTACCCGTTGAAGTGAGGAAGTTGAGCGGTATTTTCGATTTTTCGAGGTGCTCTTCGGCACAGAAGGACAACTCTTGGCCGACCAAATTGCCCAAGTATGGATCCTCACGCCGAATCGCCTCGGCAGGGATGCTCGCCGAGCACCTTTACAAGCCTCTATCACGCCTCCGGACGAGGCAACAGAGATGTGGTGCTGCTCCGCCATCGAAAGCAAGTTGCGATCGATAACGCCATTTGCTCGGCATTTTGCGATGGGACCGCCTGATGATGACGGCCGAAGCGCTCCCGCTTATAAGGAGTGCTAGTCCATACAAGCTTGTGGACGGCATCCTTTACCGCCAAGGTGCGCTAGGAGTCCTCTCCAAGTGCATCTCTCAGCAGGATGGTGTGTTCCTTCTTAGAGACATACACGAGGATGCATGTGGCAACCACGACTCCTTCAGGATTCTGGTCGGCAAAGCGTTTCGCATGGGCTACTATTGGCCTACAGCGTTACAAGATGCCCGGGATGTAGTGACTAAGTGCAAGGCTCATCAATTTCACGTCCGAAAGGCACATAAGCCCGCCCAAGAGCTCCAAATGATCCCCCATCTTGGCCTTTCTCCACATGGGGTCTAGATCTCGCTTACTGCTCCCTAAGGGGTATAAGGGCTACACACACTGCTCGTCGCCATCGGCACTTTTACAAAATGGATTGAGGCAGAGCTCGTCCTCTTCACGCCAAATCGGCATGCGGCGCTTAATCAAAGAACGTGATCACGCTTCGATTCCCCATAAGTCGATCACCGATAACGGCCCCCGCTCGTGCGAGTTATTCCGTGAATATCGCGAATAACGGGTACTAAGGTTCGCTTCCCGTGGCACATCCACAGAGCAATGGAGCAATGAGCGAGCTAACGGACAGATAGTCCAGTGGTATCAACGGCGCTGTTCGCTGCACCATGCGAGCACAACAAAGCCCGGTCGACGGTTCCTTCCGCCGTTCGCGGCCGCACCACGCCCAATGTGGCAACCGGGAAACTCCTTTCCAATTGGTCAACCGTAGAAGCCATCTTGTCCGCCGAATAGTATTTCGGCCGCCAGACGAGCTCGGTCAACTTGGTTAACTCGAGCAAGAGCGCTACTCGAACTCGACCGCTTGAAAGCACACACGACCGGGCATTAAGTCGTAATGGCGCGCTATCAAAGAAGATCTTCACGCAAGACGCCAAAACTGCTCGACCAAGGGCCTTGAAGGTGGGCGACCTGCTCGCGCCGGTTCAGAACTCCGCCCAATGCCAACAAGTTAACTCCTGCTGGGAGGCCCGCTCACGGCCGCTTTACCGCCGCCGGGGCCTGCAATGGAGGACGGAGAGCCGACCAAAGACTTGGAACATCGACTACCTTCAGAAGTTCTTTGTGTAGGTCTTTCGTGTTTTGCTTAGCCCCGCTTTTTGTCAAACTCGTGATCTTAGTTCGCCCAAGTCTCTCGGGCCGCCATGTAAAGTTCAATCCAATAAACAAGTGAATTTTCGCCCCCTCATGCCCTTTTCACTTCTTGTCTTCTCGACTATCTCTCTCTCGGTAACACTTGATGGCTGCCCGTCTTGCGAACTCTGGCTCATGATCTTCGTGGTTCCCCGCCAGATCTAGTTTCAACAAGTTATTAAACTCGTGAGTTATGTGAACGGCTTTTTCCGCCGGGCTAAGTTCTGCTTCTCGAAGCCCTCTCAAGGAAGAGGCACTTACCGCCACGGCACAACCACTTGGCGGCTCGCCTCATAAGCCCCCGCAGAGGCCCTTTCCTTGTTCGGTTACATTCGAATAGCCTAACTTACGTTAAACGAGCGCTTTGGGTGAGTCGATCAGATACGGGTGTCGCTTATCTCTACGCACGTGCTCGACTTCGCAATCTTAGGTTTTCGAGCATCGTCCGCATCGGGCTAGGATGTCACTCTTTTCCTTGTGCACTGCTCGAGTTCGCGAACTCAAGTTTTCGAGCGATGCACAACGGAGGCCGGAGTTAGGCTGTTGCTCTACCGCTTTTTCAAAACTCTAGCTACTGTGGTTGCCTTTTGCTCTTAGTTTCGCCGTTTTGTCTTTTTGTCGCTTTTTTTGCAGGAAAAGGTAAGTCTTTATTCATATAACCAAAAGTTTTACAGAACAAGGCCCTTTCGAGCAAATTTATTGCTACTTAGAAGCAAGTTGCTCCTTGAGCTCCTCGATCACTTCCTTGAGGCGCAGGACTCCCTTGGGGCCCGAACCCTTCTCCGCTTCAGCTCGAGACGCTCGGCTTCCTCCTTGCTGCGCTTTGGCCTCGCTCCTTGGCCTCTACGCCAAGGGCCTTGACCTCCTGGCCGCCATTGCTTCAAGGAAAGCGCTTAGCCTCTTCGGCCTTGGCTCAGATCTCTGGCCGAGATTCTTCCGACTTAGGCGCTTCTCGCCGCCTTGAGCTACTCGGACAGCTCTCTGCCCTTTCTTCCGTGGCTTGCGCCTCGCTGCCGCCATGAGGCTCCTCGGCTCCTCCCTGATAGAGCCGTGATGGATCCTCTCTCGGTCAATCGAGCCTTGAGCTCTTTCACCTCCGCCAGATAGCGGTTCCGCCGTCATGCCATGAGCTCTTCTCGAGCCATGTCATGCGGCGCCGTCTCTGAAAGCTCCTATGACACACAAGGCCGATGGCAACGCCTTCCTCAAGTCCGCCATTGTGACCCGTGATGACCTAAGTGAGAGAAGAATGAACTGCTAGGGGTTGTTGTGGTGGCTTTAACGGACAAGTTTCGCTTAAGTTTACCTCTGAGCCTCGCTTCGTTTTGTGCAAGCGCCGCCGAGCCCGTGGGTTGTAAAATCTTGATACTCGGGCACCGAAGACGGGTTTCCTTCACACGCCTCGCGAGTGCTCTCCGCCTGGGACAAGGCGACGGGCGAGACCTCCTCGCCTCACGACCTTGCTCTCTACCTCTTTCTTCCGCCGGCAGCTTTTGCAAGACCGCCCTTCTCTTGAGACGCTGGCTGCTGCCGATACGCGACGGCGCTCGCCGCTGCCTTCCTCGCTGATCGCTGGCGGCGGGCTCCCACCGCCGCCAGATGTGGCGCGCGCAAGTGGACGACTTGCTATTACGACGGCACTCGGGCCGCTCGCTCGACCGATCTCGGCAGCGGCAGAGCTAACACCTTGGCTCGCTTCTTCGTGGCGCCAGGTGCCGCTTTTTCGCTTCCACCGCCCACCGAGCTTTTTCAGCGCGCTGAGCTGGTCGCTGAACCCGCGGCAAGACGCTTCCACGCCGCCACCGTTCTGAGAGCGAGCAAATTTCACCGCTCGCTGATGTAACGATAGATGCTCGGGCAGCAAGAATCGCCAAACGCCGCTACCGCTGCCGCGGCATCTCTCCGGGGCACTGATGATAAAGAGATGTCTTAAGCCCTGGCGGTTTGTTGTAATGAAAAGAGAGCGCCTCGGGCTGGTACGCATCATGCGGAGGGCTTGATCTTCTTACGCCTCTTGCTTGGGGGCTCCTTGGCTTCCTCGCCTTGTCCTCCGAAAGCTTGCGGCGACAAGCTCACCGCTTGTTGAGCCGAGCGCTTGGCGCAACGCAAGAAGCTTTTCCTGCGCTGCTACCTCCTCCTCGAGCCTCCTCTCGCCGGGTGATCTGCTGTGCCTGCTCCACACGGCCCGGATGAGCTTGTGTAAAGCGCTCACCCAAAGGGATCGTTCCAGACTTCTTCGCCGCTTTGCTCGGTGAGGAGGGATGGACTTGGGTGTTCTCCTCTCGGTCAAGCCGCGCTTGTTGTTCCCGAGACGCTTTTTCGCCACAGGGGCTTCAGGACGGTTGGCGGCCGCCAAGGCCGAGAGCTCCGTGTCGGTGCCGCTGCCACCTTGCACTTCTCACCATCTTGGTTTTGCCCTTCCTCGCCTCCCTCGGTCCGAGAGAGCTCCTCCACGATCCCTCCAAGGATCACCGTCCTCCCTGCTTGTTTGGGAAGCGTAATGTTAGCATTTTTCAATAGTGCAGTCTAGCGACGCAAACGGGATCTAAACTTATCTCGATGTGCGATTTAGCACGCTATGCTGACATCGATAGGCCACCTTGCCGCGTGACCTCGCCGCCCTTCTTGGCGCCTTTCAAGATGGAGTCAACCCGCCGGTCACCCACGCTGTCTGGTTGCAATCGCCCAACGTAAGATATATTCGCCTCGCTCGGATGAAATCACCAAGTAAAGGTTGAGTCTTAAAGGTACTTACCCATACTCTCCCCGGTGATGTCTTCATCCTTCTATCTTGTAGAAGGGGTAGATCTTCTCCGCAGCGACAGATCCTCGCTCGCTATGAAGTCTCTGGATGATCTCCCGCCAAGGAGCCCAAGGCCCACGAGGGAAGCGATCTTCCGCTGTCAGTACCAACTCGCCGGACAGCCCGCCGAGGCATTACGTTCCTTCACGGAGCTTGTCCGGTGAAGATGAGTTTGCTATCGTCCGCCTCGCCAGGAATCACCTCATCCACCACGCCCCATTGAATCGAGCAAGCAGACGAGGGTACGGCGGCCGTCGGCGGTGGCCCGGATCTTGAGGTAGTAGCACTAACGCCGCGGCGGAGCTGCTCGTCATCAGATAATAATGGAGAAACAAATTTCACCGATGGATCAACTCTCAGTAGCCTCGCACAAAAGCGAAGACACCATCTAGAGGATCGAGTTAGTTCAGTTTGCAACCACCAACCCACCGATGTTCAAGAAGGCCTCCACGGTCGCCGGAGACCTCAACCCTAACAATGCGAACTGCTCGAAGTTGACGAACTCGTCCTCGAGCGGCTCCGGTGTTTCCTCCTCCTTGGGCAGCCTCTAGCTGCCGGTGTTGATGTGACCTTCCTCCTCCCAGATCTTCAAGTCTTCCTCGGTCATGCTAGTGCCTGAGAGCTTGGCCATAGCAGTTCCCAGGGTTGGACGAACAGATTTGGGATTGGAGTTTGGCTGTTTGATGCTGAGCACGGTTGGAATTAGGGCTTGGGAAGGAAAGGTGCATGAGAGCAGAAGTGCAAGCCGCGGGCGGCTTGGGTGTTTTTATAGTCCCAAAGTAGCAATTTTGCAACGGCTAGGTAAAAACGGTCACTGCTTTCATCAAGCAATGGGTTATCATGGAATCGCTAACGGCTATTTTTTCCAAAGGTTCCGACCGGGACCGAGTGCTCTGCTCGGATAGATGTTGTTCCCTGTTCGATGCAACAGAGTTGCTCGGTACTGATCGGGTTTGTTCGATCCCGACAAGTCCTGCTCGGGAGAGAATAACCTCGCTTCGGCTGCTCGCTGTACGCCCTCGTAATAAATGATATTTTCCTCTTCGGACTTGAGTCTCAAGAGGAAGACCCCACTCTAGTGAGTCCTTCCACTTGAGTCTCGGGGCTAGTTGTCGGGGATAAAATCACGCCCATTGCCATGGCCCACTCCCTGATGGCCCAATCGAACAACCTACTAGGGCTTAGCTCCCTGGAAGGTTCTGTCAGGCCCATGTGCATCCTGCCGAACAGCTTCCTGGCTGGCACAGTGCGTAACGGCTACGTGAAGACCCGGACATGGTTTTCCGGATTGGAATAGATGTCGTGATCCCAAAGAATTGGAGTTTACCTTACCTACCTCGGGATGTATTTGGCACATCGAGTTCGTTATGATCTCGTAGTTAGCCCGGCCCGATTATCCCTCGGTAGGTCGGTTGCTCAACACTATATAAACATGGCCCCTACGGCGTGTAGGGGGTACGAGTCTAAGGCCAAGAAACTTCGTATTGTCGCATATTGCTTTCTTTGTACACCCATAATCCCGCCGAGACCTGTTCATCTCGCCGAGCATCCTCTTGTAATCATCTCCGATATATAAGAAGGCCGACGAGGGTTGTTATCTCCCGAGAGGCCTCGAACCAAGATAAAACCATCGCCTCCCTGCTCGCCGCTGATTGCCGTCGCCTGCTCGGGCGTGTCTCCTATCTCCCTTTCTCAAGAACCTCGCTAACTTGAGATCGGCGTCGGCAGTGACTAATCGGGGTCACCATCGCAATGAATTTGTACGAGGGGACGCTAATCAAGAACTAAGTTAAATGGTAACACAAGGCAAAGCTTAGATGTGTTCAGCCCTCAACGGAGGAGGTAATACCCACGCCCCGTGTTCGGGATTATATGGTGGATCAAGATGCGAGATGCAAGATGATGCTATGCGCCTAGACGAGATGCCTATTAGAGCTATATGTCGATGGCCTCTACCCTCCCTTTATATAGTGTAGGGGAGATAGAGTTACAGGATATCTCGATCCCCGATAACTAATTTCGTATGCGCTACATGAAATGCATGTGTTGATCTCGCTAATTACATGGAGATAGATTATATCCTCGAACTTCCTTATGCTCTAGCCACCCATAGCCCGAGTGGTCCTTATCTTCAACCAGACGACTTGGATCGCCTCTCATCTCGCTCCCCTTATGGGCCTTCTAGAGGATACCCGGCCCATATAGTCCACAAGAGTCTCTCGAGTGCTTTTACGATCGAGTCGATGTCCCACGATCGGTTTCGCCAATACCTCTTGTAATATGAAAAGAGATTGTAAAGAACTCAAGAAATCTTAAGTTTTTATGTTGAAGCAAAGGTTCAGATCGGCAATACCAACCCCCACCATTTCGCCTATTGGGCACATCGCCACAACAGATGATTTCTGCTACTTGACACCCACTCTTGCAATGCAAAAGCAATGATTGGCCCAAAGATGGGCATGCCTTGTTAACGCCTCCACAACTTCGCCTTGCAAAGATGTTGTAATTTAACGCTATGAGGAATATCGACATCGTGAGCCTAGCCTTAACTTGTAAGAGCTAGCACTCTACCAAATAAGCACACCTTTTCACTGGTGGTACCGCCCCAACCGGAGGAGGATCAAAGATAGGCTCCTCGTATGCACTCGATTGATGCAATTTGCCGAGAGGCATTTGTACCGGGAGCGTATACAATCGGTGACCTTATAGAAGGCATACTCAAGAAATTGAACCCTAAGTCTCACCAACACCCAACCTCGAGCATGCGGTTGGCTAGTGACCCAACATGGGTATGCCGTGAAACACTTTTAATTTTGGCGCTGTCGGTCATATGCCCTCCGTGGTGTACCGAGGCCAATTAGGCTCGATTTTAACACATTGCCACCAAGTAAGCGCGTGTTAAGAAAGCCCGCTAAGGGGTTGCCTTGCGCTTTAGCCCAAGCCCACTTAGGGGAGGCTAAACGCTGCGCTTTTCCTCACGCAATGGCAAGGCGACACGCTTCCGGCTTAAAACCGTATTCGTATCCACTTCCGTCCCATCGCCATGATGGTCTTACTGTGTTCAAAACGGATTCCAAGGCGCGACCCTTGAATTTCTTCTGTGTATAAAAGAAACCCCAGGGGCGGAATACTATTTCACCACCAGCTTTCGGGTTGTTGAGTTTTCTTTTCCTCGGCGACACCCAAAAATCTCCACCCCCGTCCCGCTTCGAGAGCAATGGCGAACATTATGGAGATGATCCTGACGTGGATCGATGAGGCCCGCAAGAAGGACGAGGAGGAAGCCGCCGCCAAAGCTTTCAAGACGAAGCTCGCGGATTTTGCTCAGATATGGCGGAAATCACCGCGAAGAATCCTTTAGGGTTCTCGATCCGCTGGTTTCCGAACTCCACAAGGTGCGCCCCCTTGAAGGACGCTCGCTGCGCCTCCTGCGCACGGGTACTATCGAGGCCCTTCCGCCGGGGCTTTTTTTGTTCCTCCATGAGCCGATTTAGCCTTAGCTCGATGTGTCGGTCGCGGAGAATATGTAATCGGGCCTAAGAGCCCTTTAATGAAAATCTTTCTGACATACGTAATCTTTTTATCTTTACTTCAATCTTGAATCTGCAATGCCGCTTCCTCGATTTGATCTCGAATCCGCGACACCGCTTGCTCGCGCCATTAGGCTCGTCCGCTTCCTAGACAGTAAATACAGAACGCAGACTCTCGGGGAACCACTCGCCGGCCGAGTGATTATCGGCCCTCGTGGAAAGGCCGATCCAAATACTAGACTAAGGCCCGCCTGAATGAGAAACTTTGCCCGCTATGATAAGTTAGGAACAGGGAACGAAATTAGTTCACCTCGCCACTTTTCGAGCTGGCCATTTAGCTTCTCCCAAACAGACTACCGCTAGGTTCTTCTCCGCCGCCGCCCCGCCACCCGCCCAATCGCGATGGTCTCAAGATCCCCACCACCGCCGAGGCAAATAAGAACTCAAAGAAGTGGATGAAGTCCACCACGATCGAACGGAGGCTACGTGGTTGGTCTCCTCGGCGTGTCCCGCCGAAGGGTTCAGATTCTTGGCGCGGCCGGGCGATCCCGCCCCACCCCTCGTCCCGACGAGGTAGTGGTCTTCAATCCTTCTTCCTCCGCTGCTTCGCCTTCCTTGCTCCTCTTTCTTCCGGTTTGCTCCATTTCTATGGGATTGAGATCTCGATTTGAACCCCAACTCCATCTTTCATATCGCGATTTTTGCTCACGCCTCAGGAGGCCTATTTGGGGATCGCCTCATTTCGACCTTTTCGATTCCTTTTTTTCTCAAACCCTATCCTAACAAGGATAATCCTAAGGCCACAAGCACGGATTCCAATTACGGAAGGGGTCAAAAGTTTTATTTCGATCTTCGCTTGAAAACCTCCAACAAAGGCCGCACTCGAGTGGTTTTATTACGCCAACTCTCCTCCCTTCCCTTCCTTCTCCCATGAAAGTGCCCCACAATCCGCCCCTCCTGAAATTCTCCTCGCCGATGACGAGGGAAGCTAAGTGAAGGAACTTCTTGCTCTTCTCCGCAGAGCTAAGTCTCATTGGTTGACTGTGTTGGGGTAGTGGAACTACATCCAACGCCAGATTCAAATTTATCAAGGAGAGGGTCCATCTCGCTTTGAGTACTGGGACCCAAGACGCCACTGAAACCGATGAGAACCTTACGCATGAGATCATCACCGAGTGGTTGAGCTTTTTGCCCGGCTCGAGATAACTCCCGGAATGCCCGCCCGCATAATTTGGGATACTTGCCACCAACGGTAAGGAGAAGATCCTCCTCAACTCAACCGCGGTTTGTCGATATAGGATTAGAATTAATGTAATTTGTTGTGTCGCAGGGGCGCGAGGCCTTCTTCTCCACCCCCCAGTTCCGGAAGCTCCGCCCCATAAGGAGGTACCTCGCAAGCGTCCCGCTGAGGGCTCGACGAGTGCCCCTCCGGCCAAAAAAGTCAAGGGGGCGCTTCGAGGGACTCGGACGAGTACGATGAAGAGGAAGATACTGCCCCGCTTTGCACTGCCCAGCCACAAGGAAGTCGCCACTCACCAGTCACAGAGATTAAAGCCTCCGCCTCACCACCGCTAACCCAAAGGCCGTCTGGGCTAAGAAACCTCCGGCCGGCCCGAGTGGCTCTGCATGAAATTCAAGATGAAATACGCCCCACACATAGGTACTCCTTTACACGCCATAACTTCATAATTTGTAGAGATGTGTATCTTGAAAAGTCTCCAAATGCTTTTAAAACCAATGAAGGATGATGAGCCACCAAGCCCTGTGGACTCTGGCCACCTCACTGCGTGCTCGCCAGACTCGCCCGCTCGCCACTGGGCCGCCAACCCCGCCGAAAGGGGAAAATCCCAGCCCGGCCTCCAGAGCTCGAACCGAATCGAGGAGATTCTCGCCCTTCCCCCAAAGCTCATGTTCCACCCTTCCGATTGAAATGGCGGAAGGAGATGGAGGGCTACGAGGTCGGTGACGGGCAGGAAGCCGAAGAGCGGGAGGTGCTGGACCAAGTAACTGCCATTCAAACTGAAATATACAAGGTAAACTTCTTCTGCCATGAATCTTTATCCTGCACAGGGGAATCCCACTAGTCTCCCTCCCTTCTCCACGCAGCGCATGAAGGAGAGGTCAAAGCAGAAGACCCGTTGCATGGAGAGGATGGTAGGCGAGCTGAAAACGCGCGACGAGTTTGACAACGCTGTATGCCGCCAAGCGACAATATCGCAGCCGGATCGAAGAATTCCACCGCGAGGTCACCGAGCTTCGATTCCACCACGTGGAAGAGTCCAACGCCAACCGAGGTATAGACCCCAATCCGTGCTAAATCTCTAGAAAGGATGTTCCATAAATAATGATCTTCAATATTTGCCATCGAGTGTAAGCTCTGGAGGCAAGGCAGAAGACACTAGAGGAGGAAGTCCGCCAAGCCAACGCTCGAGCTGAGGAGTCGGCTAAAGAGTTGGAAGGTAACTTTTCCCGACTGGCTCTCCCTGGCTCAACCTTACTGAACCCGACTGATGTGCCTTACCCGACCGTTATGCGAGAAGCCACCAATAACCTCGACGGGGATTGCCCCAATACTTGAATGCCTTTATCCGAATGAGGAGCCGCCGAACGATTCTGACCTCCTGGTGGCTCATCTCGATGCTATTCCCGAGCGGATCAAGGTCTTCACCGAGAGGTCATGATAACGCAGCACAAAGCCAAGGCCTCGCCATCGCGGAAGTCAAACTTTCTCGCTTAGATCAAGGGTTGGCAAGGATGGGTTTGCTTGTTTCAAGAGGAGGCCGAGCTCGTTAGAGGAGGTTCATCCGATCGCGTCCGTATAGTCGATCAATTGACTTGTAATTATGCCTCGTAATAGAAACTTCTAGTTGATCCTCAAGATCGGTGATCCAATTTATCCGAATAGTACGCTTTTATCCTTTTTCAAGAAACGATCCGCCGATCGATCCAAATTTCGAAAGTGCCGTGAAGTAGCGCTTTGGCTTTCCTATGCAATCATGAGTAGCTAAACATTGTCGCTGGATATAAAAGCGCCATTACTCAAGAATTTTCATAATACTCAATGCGATCAACACATGTAGAGAGAAAACAACTTTATTGATGAGATAGGGTGCGTTGACTCAAGACACTATTTAGTAGCCTCCGACTTATCGCTGGTCGCTTACGCCAAGTAGCAAGTCAAAAGAAGGGAAACTAATTACATGTCGCTTGAATACAAGACTTTAAGAGTAAAACGACGAGTCGCCGATGTTTCGGTATTGGGCACTTCAGATCCGCTTTCACGCTAGAAGCCGGAAGCCCCCAAGGGTCACCTCAACGATCATGTAGGGCCTTCTCGAGCGGGGAGAGTTTATGCTCGGCTTCGATTTCTTCGGAGGACCAGATCCCCTTGAGAACGACGTCTCAGATGTTGCGCCGATGGTAACGACGAGGGCCCTGCTGGTACTTTGCCGACCGGATCATTGTCGCTCCTCGCTTCCTCGAGCCAATCGAGGTCTTCAGATTTTGTTTCATCCGACTGATTTTCGTCAGAATCAACGACCGAGGGGATCGTAACCTCAATTCACGGAGAATCGCCTCGAGCCGTAAACTAGGGAAAAGGGTGTTCGCCGCTGTTCGACTTGGGGTCGTTTGAGCCCCAAAGCACCAAGGCAACTCTAACCCAGCAAGCTATGTATGGCTTTAGGCGATCGAAAATTCGGCTTTGAGCCGCTGTAGCACCAATCCGCTGCGCTGCTCAACCCGTCTGTTGTCGCTTGGCGGGCCACCGATGCATAGCGATCTTGATGCCCAGCCTCGCCCCAATCCTCAAACTCGCCGCTTGAACCAACGCCATTGTCGCGATGATGAGATTGGGTACGCCAAAACACACAACGATGTCTCGAAGAACTCGCGTTTTGGCCGCCGGATGACAAATAATCGCTTGGCTTCAATCCACTTGGTAAACTTGTCGATGGCGCATTTAAGAGATGAGTGAATCCGCTTTTGCGCCACTTGAGGGGGCCCACCATGTCCAGATTCCGCACGCGGCGGGCAAGTGATCGAATCGCTCAGAGATCTTGCGCCGCATGTGGATCTCGCTCGCGAAGAATCGACACCCGCCACATTCGCTGCATTATATCTTCCGTGATCGCTGACCGTGGTTAGCCGTAAAAATCCTCGCCGATAGGCCTTGCCCACTGTGGTGCTTGTCCGCCGCGTGATGCCCACACTCCCGAGTGGATTTCGCTGAGTAGATCCCGCCTTCTTGCTCGATATGCAACGCCTTAGTACCCCGAATCGCTTCAAAAGCTCGTCCCCGACTACCTTGTAGCTTTTGCTTCAAGCGCAGATGCACTCGCTAGGCTTTGATCTTCGTGCAAATTTCATCACGAAGAAGATAATCTAGGTAAGGTTGAGTCCACCCGGAGTAATCGATAGTACCTCCGCATCGGGTTCTAGCCGCTTCTCTTGATCTTCCCCGTGCGTATGGTAACTTGATTGATGGTGCGCGTAGCTCTCGGATTAAAACACCACTCGACCTCGGCCCGAGTGGATCCCATCCGCGCTTAGCTCATCTGCCGCTTCGCTTGTCGCGCGGAGCATGTGAGTAAGCTCCAATCCGTGGAACTTGTCTTCTAACTTACGCATTCTCCGGCAAGAAGCCGCCATGTCGCCGCCAACACAGACCACCTTTTGACTTGGTTGACCACGAGTTGAGAATCTCTCGCACTATTAACCGCTTGACGCCGAGCAATATGGCGACGCCAGAGACCATGGATGAGTGCCTCGTGACCAAGCGTTGTTGCCGACGGAAACAATATTTGAAGGACGAGCGAGCTTCTTTCCAACGGGCGATATGAGCAAAATCCCACTTCGCTACCGAAAGCATGAGGGAACCATCAAAGTACATTGTCCAAGACTCGAGATTATCCTTTGTCAGCCGGGTTTGGGCTTCATTCACTTGGCGCATTTAAGTCGGCCAACGCTATGATTTAATGGCTAGTCGAGGCTCAACTTTATTTCAAAGGCTCCAAGCTCAATCGCACACTTGGCAATCCTCCCAAAGGGCCTCCCGATTATGAAGTATGTCTCCAAGCGGAAAAGAAGTGACCACCAAATTTCATGCTCTTGAAAATAATGCTTGAGCTTCAGCGATGTGAGTAACACAAAGATACGTAAGCTTTTGAACTTCGGGTACCTTGTTTTAGACTCGCCTAATACTCGCCATTTAAGTAGACCGGACGCCAGACTTTTGGAGGAGCCCTCTTCATCTCACAGACAACTAGGGCGCCGCCGATGACGTGGGTCGCTGTAACCGATGTAGAGTAAGAGGGCCTCGAGGCATGGAGGGACCAACACCGCGGTGTGGCGAGGAACCCTTTAGATCTTCAAAGGTTTGCAGGCTTCACCGTCCCAATCGAAAATCGCCTTGTCGGCGTAAGAGCCTAAAGAAAGGCATGCCTCGCTTCTCCGAAGTCGGGAAACGAATCTACCGAGTGCCACGATGCATCCAAAGGAGCTTCAGACATCCTTCCGTTATCAAGGCTTCATCTTGAGGATGGCGCCACCTTTTCTAGATTTGCTTCGATCCTCGACGGAGATGATGAATCCGGTAGTTTACCGACGGAACCCCAAAACGCACTTATCGGATTTAACTTCATCCGAAATGCCCTTAGGCTCTCGAATGTCTCTTGGCCGATCCGCATGAGATCCCATCTAGATTTGGTTTTATGACGACGCCGCCGACATATGCCTCCACGCTGCATCCGAAGTTGAGTGTGAAAACACCGCCGATAGTGCGCCGATAGGTCGCACCAAGCTTTTTCAACCCGAATGGCATTGTGATATAATGTAAAGCACCAAAGGGCGAATAAACGACGTTTTGATGCAATCTCCTCCTTCAGCCGATCCGATGATAGCCCGAGTAGGCGCCCGTAAAACTCAAGAGCTCGCGACCGGCAGTGGAATCCACCACTTGGTCGATGCGGGGAGCCCGACAGATCCTTGGGACACGCTTTGTTGAGGTCGGTGTAGTCGCATACACATGCGCCATGTCTTATTTTTTCTTCCGCACCGACCGATTAGCAAGCCGCCGGGTGATACACCTTCTTTGATGAACCGAAGGCCAACAATTTGGTGATCTCACTCTTATGGCGCCCTTCCGATCCGGGCGAATCTTCAGAGGCGTTTGACGGGCTTCGCTTTTCGCCGACGTGAGAGAGTGCTCGATCACCTTCCTAACACCGGC
The DNA here is from genome assembly GCA_036346415.1 of Raddia guianensis. Taxonomy (NCBI): domain Eukaryota; kingdom Viridiplantae; phylum Streptophyta; class Magnoliopsida; order Poales; family Poaceae; genus Raddia; species Raddia guianensis. The sequence goes on along the minus strand of JAYEVB010000105.1, from coordinate 13,886 downwards.
ATGTCCAAGGCTTCCAAGCTTAACACATCCCGCTTGGTCCGGAGGAAAGTGACGAGCACGCCTTCCTATTTGTCGTCGAGCTCGTCCCCAATCACGGCCGCTTTGGCCGGATCGACGGGTCCAACAGATCTTCTTGGTTTCTACCGCTTGATGGATGTTTTGGCTCGCTTTGGCGGGACGCCCCTTTCTCCTCGAAGGTTTGCGACTTCCAATGGATCTTCTCCATCTCGGCAGATGAGTCCAAAGGTTCGCGCCATCTCGCAGAAAGGTGGACTGCTTAACGCCACTAGGGAGGGTGATTACACCATTGGGACTCGCATCTTTAAGACGAGATAAGTGTAGTTGGGAACCGCCATGAATTTGGCAATCTCCGCCTTCCCAAGATGGCATGATATGCCGCCTCAAATCAGCCACTTCAAGCTCGCATTTCGGTCCGATAGTTATCCTTGGTCCCAAACGTGACCGGCAGAGAGATCTCGTCCGAGTGGTATCATGGACGCCCCGGGATTACCCTGGAACGGAGATGATCCTTGCCGTAGCTCTAACGGGAATATTCATTTGGTCCGTGGTCTTGACGAAAAAGGACATTAATCCCGCCCCGCCATCGCATCAGACTTTTTAGTTTGCTTCTCGCACGATCGGTCCAAAGACCGTGAGGGTACCTCCCAGTGGAAGGCGATCCGTCCGGTGGTCCGACGGTCAAGGTGATGGGCACCTGACCAGCGCAAGTACTTTGTCGTCATGCATGATAGCGCTTGATCTCCGAGTGGTAAGCTTTTGCTTCGCTGACTCAGACGCATCGAGCCCCAAGATGTAGTTGATCTCGCCGGCGCTTTTGGTAATCTTCGCCGGGTTTTTGCCTTGACCGCTTTGTCGATCGTTCGCACCGTCGCGAACTTCAGAGAATAAGGCAATCTTTGGCGTATCGTTTTCTCGAGGATGGAAGGGATATACCGAATCCATCACTTTTTTGTAGTCGTTGTCGCTGGGGGCTTAGGTCGGTTACGCCCATGTTGGCAACCATCTCGCCCCCTTCCGCTTTCTTATCCTTGGGCTTGCCCTGCTCGTCGTTAGGCTTCTTCTTGGGCCTCCGCTATTGCTCTCCGCGATGATTCCCGATAGCCTCTTCGCTTCGCCTCCCCGGGTCCGCCATCGTGAACATGGCCTTGAGATTACGCGGGTCCCGGTCATTCGCTCGATTAACTCCTGATCGGCATCCGCCAAGAAGGCGCTGGCGACCGCTTGTTCAAACGCCCAGATCTCGTTTCTTCTTGGTAAAGCGCTGATGAACTCGCGAAGAGTCTCGTTTGCGCCGGTAGCCGTCCAATCTCCCATCTCCCCGCGGCCTCTCGTAGGTCCTTGAAAATTGGCGATGAATCGCCTCGAGGTCGCCGCAAGACTCGACAGAGTTCTCCGACTCCTTAGCTGTGTCTGGGCGGTTAGTCAAAGCGACCGCAAGTAATTTGCCATGACGCTCGATCACTTTTCGCCGCTACCGATCGCTAAGGCGAAACTCGCAGCCAGCTTTTTGATCCTCTCGCCATCGAACTTGTCGATGTTTTTAAGGTTGAAACCATCCGCCAAACCACTCGGCGAAGATCCGGGTGAAGGCTCAATCCTCCAATGGACGGGGCCGCTTCCACGCCGGGATCTACTACGACGCCCCGGCGCTGGCCTTTGGCGTTGTTTCGGCGGTGGTCGCGCCGATCGGCGGTGTTTTCGCTCGGGTCATCGCCGCGCGATTTTGACGGCCACGAGTTCCGCCGCCGGATCGCACTCACGCCGTTGGCTTCGATATCTCGGCGAAGATCGTGGGCGTGCAATCGGTGGGAGTCGCCGCCGCAGAGGCGGCCCGGTTCCGACATGCCAGATCGACCGCATGTTGAGGCGCGGGGAGTTTGCCTCGCTCGGCAGATGGCAGCCATCTCCACCATGGTCATCGCCGAGCAAGGGTCTCGAACGAGGGGCCGCTTTCGTGAAGTTGCGCGCAATGGTCTCAAGAAGAGTCTTTGACGCGATGACGCTTTGCTCGGGAGTGTTATAGACCTCCGATCCCTTAGCTTTACCGCTGGCTCATTCTCGACGCCGCGCACGGGCGCCGGTTGTTGTACGCTATCTTGTTTCTCCACCGGCGAGGGTCCGGATTCGCGCCAGCTGCCATTTACACGCGATAAGTGGAGAAGTGGAGTGGTGATCATCCGCGCTTAGGACGAAAAACCTCTCGGTAGTTTCAATCTCAGCCCCGGCTTGACTCGAGTCGGCGAGAGGTCGACTTGTTCGCTTTGTCCTATGGGTTGGCCACCGCTGATGACACCCACGAACATAGATGGATCTGATCCGAGTGGATCTATTGCGCTCGCCGACTGGTTATCTCCTATCCGAATAACCGAGGAATCCAGTGCGAGAGTCGCGACGGAATTCTCGAGTCCGGAGGGAAATCCAACCGAGGCCGAAAGGTAGTTGGGCGGAATACAATCCAAGCCCGAGCGGTCGAGTCCTCCACGTTTTTTCGCCCGCCCGGAGGAGGTGCGGCGGCTAACAATGAGGGTCAATCCGCGGAAGGCGCCGCTAAATTCTCCAAGCCGTAAGGCAATAGGTCACATTGATTGCGCAAGGCCTCTCATGGCGAATCTCTAGGGGAGAGAGGTGAAGATTGCCGATGCCGCCGGGCGATGAAGTCCAGGTGCCGGTTAAGAGATTCTCCTAGCCTCATGGCGACGCATTTACGATCTTGAAAAAGCCATCTAACTTGAGAGATGATCTTGATGTCGCTTCCTACCGGGCGCACTAACCGCTAAGTGTGGCTAACTGGGGGTCACCACCGCAATGAATTTGTACGAGGGGACGCTAATCAAAAACTAAGTTAAATGGTAACACAAGGCGGTTAGATGTGTTCAGCCCTCAACGGAGGAGGTAATACCCACGCCCCGTGTTCGGGATTATATGGTGGATCAAGATGCGAGATGTAAGATGATGCTATGCGCCTAGACGAGATGCCTATTAGAGCTATATGTCGATGGCCTCTACCCTCCCTTTATATAGTGTAGAGATAGAGTTACAGACATCTCGATCCCCGATAACTAATTCGTATGCGCTATATGGAATGCATGTGTTGATCTCGCTAATTACATGGAGACAGATTATATCCTCGAACTTCCTTGCGCTCTAGCCACGCCAGAGTCTCGAGTGGTCCTTATCTTCAACCTACCGACTTAGATCGCCTCATCTCGCTTCTTTATGAGTTTTCTAGAGGATACCCGGCCCATATAGTCCACAATCGATATCTCAACCGTTTACGTATGGTCTTCGAGGTACACGGAAGTACGCTGCAGCATATGGTCGGCTTGCAAAACATCTTGGGTTGTTTGGTTGGTCGATATAGCCCACCGCCCATGGTATGCAGCCTCTTATTGTTTGATTGTCTAAATAGCAGCCAAAGTTGAGAGGATGCAAAACACCGCTGAGTCCGTGCTCTCATCGCACTTAGAAATTGGTCGCATAAGCTCACCGTTGGGTGTGCTCGTTTTATGCTAGAGGCCCATTGCCAAAGGACCCATTTGTTCCCATCAATGGTAGGTAAAGTTTTCCTTTCCTTTTTTTTCTAATATCTTTTGATTAACATCTTTGATTATCGAACCGAAGTTAAAAAATGGATTTCTTAATTTTTTCAACAAAACTAAACCACACTTTGTTTTATAAATTTTAAATATTTAAATTTAAAATTTGTGTCTACCAAACACCATCTCATATGGCTGCATGTATTCGGTCTGCTTGCCTCAGGCAGGTTGGACTTGACCACTCAACCAAACCTTGTCGACCGGGCGATTGTGTAGTGCCCCTGCAGGATCAAAATTTTGGTTTTCCATGGTTGTTTGAATGAGAAAAGGAAAACCTAGACGAACCCGCGACCTTCGTATTTAACTAGAAAACTAACTAGAAAACGATGCTCTTGCCAGCTGAGCTAATAGGCCATCTGATGTTCGTAAATCAAAAGAACTTATTTGTTCACAGACTTTGGACGCAGACGCGCGATGGGGGAGTTGGTTTTGCATGGCTTGATGCTCTGACGGCCTTGACGGCGCTGTTCACATCCTTGTTTGATGAGGTCTCACCGATCGAGGAGGATGCTGATTCCCACGGTGTGTCGTTCCTCGCCGCCATCGCCGCCCTCGTCACCACTGCCGACGACGCACATCCGCCTGATGGCGCCACGCCCCTATGCCCGCACTTCTCCATTTTCTCCTCACTCATCGCCGGGCGCTCTTGGATACCTGACCACGAGGTAGGCCGCCGACGCCTTTGGATCCACTATCGCATCGGGATTCTACGATCACCGCCGATTTTAAACTGGCTACACTACCAATTTAAACCGTAGTATCAAACCAAGAGGGATACTCTAGAGCATCACTACCAATTTATGAATCGATAGCACCAAACCGAATAGAATATTTAGGATTAAACCGTAGTACTAAACCGGGGATTCTCAAGATATCACTACTGCAAGACCAGCCCATGCGTCCGACGGCTGAAATATAATGATTTTGAATTTCAGCATATATTTCTAGTGCACGTACTGTGTTATGCATGCTGCGCTTGATCCAAGCGAGAGTAATGCCCATCAATCTTAATATATTTCTAATAGATGTTAATTATATATATGTTGTTGTGTTATGATAATTTTTCTTGCTTTAACGTGCAGGAGCAATCGAATCAAAAATACCCGCACATAATTAAATTAAAATATTGAATGCATTGAAATAAGAAAAATACGTAGCAAAATGCCCAATTGAATCGAATGCATTGAGATAAAAAATACGTTGGCCTATGCAGGTTTCGAACCCGCGACCTTCTTTTTCCAATTAAGAAAGATGCTCTTCCAGCTGAGCTAATAGGCCTTTTGATTTTGGTTGATTACAATACTTATTTGTTTTGATCTGTGATGCATCACGGCTCAGCCATTTTTTTTTTTTTTTTTTGCGTCGGTTGGTTTGATGGGCCTTAAATGAATTTAGGCTTTTTGTGGTCTTTTGTATTAGAAAAACAAAAAATATGTCCACGACGTGCCCACGGCAGATTCGGCCCATACAGCCAGAGCAAATACCAATCAGTCTCGACGCCACCGGCTACAAAACATGAGGAGAATTAGATTATCGTATACAAAATTAAAAATTTTGGCCAACTAATGGCGTATGTATACAGAGTATGTACCGTAGTTCATCTAATAAAACATAAAAATCATAAAAAATATAGATATATTTCAAAGGGTTACTCTATTTATATATAAAGTTTCAAGATCAAATTCATTCTATATTAAGAGTTATAAAAGAGAATTTTTATTTTCTAAATTAACATAGTTTTTTTTGTAAATGTTAACATATGATGAATTTGAACTTACAATTTGATACATAGATAAAGTAAGTCCATAAGTAAATCTACAAAAGTTTTAGATTTTTCATAACTTTTGCTAGTTGGTGTATATTGTGTGTACACGAAGGATCTACGTTGAAATCTATATATTTGTTTGTCTTTATCCATTATATTTGTAAAGCAAGCATGGCCAAACTAAGCCATATTAATCGAGAAATTCACACAAAAATTAGAAAGAATGAAAAGATCTCACCATCGATCACAAAGGAACCATATTATAACAATTTAAATTAAAAGAAAGATTTCATATCAACTAGAAATAAAAATATCATATTTCATAATACAAATAATGGAAAAAGAGTTAATGCCCACTATAAAACTAGAAAAGAGTCCTTATGAACTAGAATAAATACAAAAAAGGAGTAACACAAAATAGAGAAAAGAGTCCATATCAACTAATCCACGCTTTAAAAAATACGCTTTTAGACTTGTGTTAAGTCAAAGTTCCAAAACTCTACAATCATTGTCGATTTTAAACCGACAAGATCAAACCAGAGGGATAGTCTATAGCATCACTATCAATTCATGAATCGATAGCACCAAACCGAAAGGATACTCTAGAATTAAACCGTAGTACTAGACCGATATTCTAGGATATCACTATCATGAGGTAGGCCACACCAGCCCAAGCGCCCAACGGCCAAAATAAAATGAATTTGAATTTCAACATATATTTCTAGTGCAAGTACTGTGTGATTCATGCTACACTTGATCCAAGCGAGAGTAATGCACATCAATCTTAATATTCTTCTAATAGATGTTAATTTATACGTGATGTTGTGTTATGATAATTTTTCTTCCTTTAACGCAGGAGCAATCGAATCAAAAATACCTCACATAATAGAATTAAAATATTGAATGCATTGAAATATGAAAAATACGTAGAAAAATGCCCACTTGAATCGAATGCATTGCAATAAAAAATACATTGGCTCACGGAGGTTTCAACCCACGATCACCTAAATAAAATGAATTTGAATTTCAACATATATTTCTAGTGCAAGTACTGTGTGATTCATGCTACGCTTGATCCAAGCGAGAGTAATGCACATCAATCTTAATATTCTTCTAATAGATGTTAATTTATACGTGATGTTGTGTTATGATAATTTTCTTCCTTTAACGTGCAGGAGCAATCGAATCAAAAATACCTCACATAATAGAATTAAAATATTGAATGCATTGAAATATGAAAAATACGTAGAAAATGCCCACTTGAATCGAATACATTGCAATAAAAAAAATACATTGGCCTATGCAGGTTTCGAACCCGCGACCTTCTTTTCCAATTAAGAAAGACAATCTTCCAGCTGAGCTAACAGGCCTTTTGATTTTAGTTAATTATAAGGCTTATTTATTTTACCTGTGATGCAGACACGGCTGAGCCTTTTTTTTTGCGTCGGTTGTTTTGATGGGCCTTAAAGAATTTAGGCTTTTTGTGGGCTTTTGTATTAGAAATACAAAAAATATGTTCATGACGTGCCCACGGCGGATTCGGCCCATACAGCCAGAGTAAGCACCAATCAGTCTCGACGCCACCGGCTACAAAACGTGCAGGAGAATTAGATTAGGAAAAGGTCCACTTTGCCTCCTTCAACTATTGCAAAAGTTTATTTTTGTCCTCCTCAACTCTAAAACCGGGCATCCAACCTCCCTCAACTATCAATTCCGGTCAAAATATCCCCTCCAACCGAAACCACTATGGTTTTAGACGACACGCCACCGATTTTTTCAAAAAACAAATTCAAATAAATCAAATGAATTGTAGAAAATCATAGAAATATCAAAAATATAATAAGAATATCTAAAAATCTGAAACATGTGTAGAATCCAAATACTATAATTTTATGTGCATAATTATATGAAAACAATATTTGACCTATAATAACTTTTATTGATTAAATAGTTTAAGGTCTTAGGTAAAATAAGTCCGGCTTATAGGAAAAGAAGAAGACTAAGAGAAATATAGGACATTAGCTTTACCTTTTAATTTGTATTTTTTATTTCAAATTCAAAGTTAGTTTGACCTTTTAATTGTAATTTTAAAAATAAATTCAACAAATAAAATAGCATACTTACCTTTTGCATTTTTATTATTTTCACAAACATAATTTTTCTAAATTTTTTTTTCTTAATAAAAGTCACTATTAAAATGCATATAGTACATATACAAACATTATACTTTTATTGAATATTTGTATTCTATATATTTTCTATTTTTGATATTTTTATATGATTTTATTGAGCTTCTTATGATTTTCACAATTTATTAAATTTTGTGAATTTATTTTGTAGAAATAATGCCGACTAGGATGAAATGTCATCCAAAACAACGGTGGTTTTGGCTGCAGGGGTAATTTGACCGCTTTGATAGTTGAGAGAGGTTGATGCCCTGCTTTAGAGTTAAAGTTAAAAGGATAAACCAAACTTTTGAATAGTTGAAGGTTAAAGTGTACTTCTTCCTTTTTTAATTCAAAGGCCCACGTAAAACCCAAAACCCCACATGGACCATTGCGCATAAATCAACCACGAGAAAAGCCCACATGCAAAGCGCCAGCACGGCGTGTCGCTATGTCAAATACTAGTAAGGTTAACGACCTACGGTACGCCCTTTTTGTGTTAAAAGAAACTCAAGGAGAAAATATCTGTTTAGCTAAACCCAACAAGGACGGCGAGTAACACAATAGGCGTTGGACAGCTCAGGAAGCATAGGCGAGCATGCGCAAATACAAGTGCTCACCTGATGCTTGTCTAACAAGCCCTTTGATATCTGCAAAGAATACCAATCAATGTGAGAATGATGCTAATAGCATTTGCATATTGATTTTCATCAGCCACAAGATGATAAAATAGCATTACTCACCTTGTATGCGCCTTGGTATTCTCCAACCTGCCATAGAAATAAATAACAAGTATAAGAGAGAAAAAAAGAGAAGATAAGAAAAACAAACATCCTTCTTAAGGGTGGTACGGTACCTCTTCTTCCATCAAGAAAACTGAAGGATCAGAAGACATCTCTTCATCAAGGGCAGAATTCAGAGCTTCGCGCACAGTCATCTAATAAGCATAAGAAGAATAGTTGCATAAACTTGTTTCCCAAAATAGCGATGTACGAAGAACACAGAGTTGCTGCTTAGGTAAACACACCATTTCATCTATTCAGCGAGCAATATTACTAACAAGCTAGCAAGAAATGGCCACACACCATCCATCCTAAGATCCGCCAACACAATCATCTTATCTCAATATTGAGCCATTTCGACCTTTTCGTTTTGGGAGCAGAAACCACACCAAATAGTAAGGCTACTCCATCAACCGCAACAGACCGGCACTAACCATTCATGAAACTCAGAACCGCTCACTTAGTGGCAGGTGGCAGCAGAAACTATGATTCTCATGTCTGACCGATCATTTCCAGAATTGCGCAGGCACAACCCACCATACAATCAATCGACGCATCGCATCTTTCAACCCCAACGACAAACCAATCCGCAAGACTTCCACAGGCTCAAGCGTCGTCGAAGTCTCGAAGATTACCTACTACTCCCTCTCAGATCAAAAGTTACATTTTCGACTTCAACAAACGTCAATTATCTGCCTTATTCAAAAATTAAGACAAATATGTAAAAAATAAGTCATACTTAAAATATATTTAGTGATAAAACAAGTCACAATCAAATAAACGACATCTACATAATTTTTTCAATAAGATTTAATGTTCAAATATTTATTTAAAAGTCAAAAGAATAAACATTTTGATATGGAGGGAGTACCAATTAGCTGCACCATTCCATCTAAGGTCGATAGTCTTTAGGAAGCTGCAGTGAGCTACAAGTGAAAAAATTCCATCATCTCAGACACCATTGCATTTGCTAAGACCAATCTCAACCAAATTCTTGCAGCTGTCACCAATGGCAATAAGACTTGAGGCAAAACTTCAAGGCCATCAAGTCTCAGTACAGTCAAGCTTTCCTTTACTGTAGACAGCCTCGACAGGAAGCAAGCCTCGATCTCCTGCAAGCGCAAAGCATAACATGAACAATCACTAGAAGTGAGGTATTTACTTATTTTACTCTTAAATAAAACCAGATAGTTTCCTCCTTTTCTGAAAACAAAGAACGCGTATGGCAAACAAGTAACTCTACTCACATGTAAACTATCTCCGGCATTTATTTTTCGGAGAAAATTGTGACCATCTATGAGGGAAGCTAAGCCCTGAGAAGTCGCATGGTCACACCTTGACACATCAATACTCTGCATCCGATGATTTGAAAACTATAAGCTGTTAAAGACTCAAAGATAATTTGACATCATAGTGTATATGATGAGTGTAAAAGATCTGCGTCCCTACAACATGATTACCTGCAGTAAGTTACTCGAGGTGCTTAGGTGTTCTAGCCTGACGTGGGGGCGTCCCGCGCCCGAAGGACAGGAATTCGTCCTGCGCGCGCAGAGCCGCACGATGCTCTCGAGAGGAACCGTTGATTGCGACTCGGCTCTCCTGCTGTTGCGCTCTCTCTCTCTTGGCTCACGGCTCGTTCTCTCTCTCCTCGTGATTCGCCTCCCCAAATCATTTTTTTTTTGAAGCAAGGCATGAGGACCGCCGCAGATTCAAAAGTTAGTAAGAAGATTACAGGTTGGGGAGATTAGGCCCCTCGTGGCCAAAAAAAAAGATTTAACTAATTAAAAAGCTACCACAGCCTTTCCAAAGCGCGTCGCCCGTGGTTCTTATAGAACGCTAGGGGGTCTTTCACCGAAAAATCCGTTATTACGCCCACCAGATGTTCCAAAGCAAAGCAAGGCGACGGAGAGCACACTTCGGGAGCTACCCATCCTGCAGTAATGCTCATGACCACCAATCGATTTAAATCGCCAGATGGAGCCATCTGAGGGGTCAGATGTGGAGCGCTTAGCAACAAGCCCAACTTAACCCAAATCGCCGAGAAAAGACACACTGAGAAATAGGTGCTCCGGTTCTGTGTTCCTCCAGCAGAGCGGGCGTAAGTAAGTTGTTGGGGAGTCCGGGCGACGAAGGAAAGGCCCCCCGCAGTGAAGGCTCAAGGTGTAGTAGAGTCCAGAGGAAAACTCTGACTTGGAAGGTGCCCACAGCCAGAGGCCGCAGGCTGGTCTTGGGATCCGCCAGTGAATTGAAGTAAGGAGGTCAACCGGACCGAGAATTCCTGTTAACGGTAAAACGCCAAGGAAAGAGGTCCGTTCATCATGGTTAAGTTGCGTGTTAGCCAATCGCGAAAGGAGCATAGCGAAGCCAGTGGAACAAACAGAGGTGTAAGGTTACGCCGAGATCCGCAATCCAGTGAAGTTGGAAGTTGCGCCAAGCATCGACCGTTTTTCCCGGAGGAAGCTTTGTAGAGGCCGGAGCTAGCATCTTGGGGCTAAACCGAGAGCCAAGGGTCGCCTCAAAAGGAGGTGGAGGTCCTGCTCTAAGGACGATTATGATCCCGCCCGAGGAGAGCGTTGTCCGGTCCGGGCAGTGTCCGGGCGCCCAGCGGGCGCAGATCGCCGACGGCCAACCAGAGCCACCCGAGCCTCAAGGCTCGAGAAGCGGGAGATCCAACACCCCAAGACCGCCGAGGAGATGGGCGAGCACCACACTCCACCATCCCGCCCGCCCCGCTTGGGAGTCCGAGCCCTTCCACGCCCAACCTCACGCAGGCGCCGATCTTCTTGATGACCGAGTTGGGGGTCCTGATGACCGAGAAGACGAAGGTGGAAGATGGTTAGCACTGCTATAGCAGGAGGCGCCGCTTTTAGACATGAACGGTCCTCGCCAAATGGCCACCGGAAGCGACTTTGTCAATGATGGGCTGAAATGAACATGGCGAATCTTTCGAATGGGAAGAGGCATCCCTAGGTATTTGATGGGAAGGTGGTTTGCTCACCGAGGGTCTGCAGGATGGGCGCGAGATTCAGACTAACAACGAATTGGGACAACTTGGCTTTTGGAGAAGTTTAAAGTGAGGCCCGTGATGTCACCAAAAGCTCTAAGGATGTCGGCTAGGAGGCTACGTTGTCCGCAGAGGGTGCAGGAAAATAGTCGATCGCCAACAACAGGAGATGTGGGCGCCCAGAGGGGTCACGAGCGTGTGAGGACGTTAGAGGCAATGGCCTTATTGAGCAGAAAGACCAGAGGCTCAATGGCTAGATTGAACAGGACTGGGGAGAGCGAATCTCCCTGCCTCAGGCCACGCCGGTGCTGGATGGTGGTCATGGAATGTTGTTGAGGAGAACCTTGAAGAGGAAGTCGCAAGCGAGAGGGCTATCCAACAAGGCCAACAGGTGGTCGAAACCCCTGCCCTAAGGTTGTCAAGGTGTAAGCCTGTGAAACGAGTTGAAGGTTTTTGGAGGTCCACTTGAAAAGAAGGGTCAGTATGAGATTTGTGGAGGCCAAGGCTTTATGCCGGACCAGCAAGAAATTGTCTTGATGTGTTTTGTTTTATGAAGGCGCCTGCACGGGGAAATTAAGGCCTTCATGAATGGAGCGAAGTGAGGCGAGGATTTTGGTGAAGAGTTTCCACGCCGTGGATAAGGCTTATGGGGCTAAAGTCCGAGGGGAAACCGGGGAGTCTTTTTAGGAGGAGGACAATGCGGCATCATAAGGTTGGTCATCCCGCGTGCTGCCGAGGTTAAAGAGACATTGCAAAGGCTCGAGCAGATCTGGCAGAGATGAAAGACCAAAGCAGTGCCTTGAAGAAATTCCAAGTGAAACCATCTCGCCGGTGCCTTGTCGCTAGGAAGAGCAAAGAGGGTAGCTTTAACTCTTCGAGAGTGAGGGAGCGCCAAGAGTCGAGTGGTCCATCGTGGAAGAGCCAGAACTCCCGCTTGAAGGACCGCGGGAAGTTTGGGGCGCACGGAGGATTCACCAAGATTGCGCTGAAGTGTTGGTGGAGGACACGGCCTCGGTCGTGGAACTCAGCAGAAAGCCATCGTCTGCTTGGAGGAATGGATATGGTTCTCGCGGCGACGCCATTAGCCCGAGGTGGAAGTACTTAGTGTTGGCGCTCCAAGCTTGAGCCAAGTTAGGCGCGATCTTTGTTTCCATTTGATTTTCTCGATGGAGCTAAGGCCAAGAATGCGAGCTTGAGACGCCGAGATCAATCTCTCCGAGGAGAGGGTGCGGTTTCATGGCTAGGTCGAAAAGCTCGATGACCTCGGAGGCCACCGACAAATGAAGCTTTATGTCGCCGACCGGGAACGACTCCACCGGACAGGATTTCGCAGACGAGCTAGCTTGTACCGGAGGCGAAGCATTGGTGAGACGGAAGGCTCAAGAGTCCCCGAGAGCTCCCGCGACTGTGCTTGTTCGGCGGCCTGGAGGAACCCTTCGATGGAGAGCCGCACTTTGAACGAAACCGCGCATGGCGCGGGGAAGGCTCTCAGCCAGTGAGGAGTAAGCGGGTCTGGAAACCGACGAGGATAGAGGGAGCAGGGAGCAGGACGGAAAGAGGAGTTCCCAAAGTAGTAGCAAAGGCCCTCGCGAGGCGCACCAAGGTTGGGAGTGATTGCTCATTGCTCAGTGTAACGCCTCCCCAAGAGGTGAATCTCATGAGGAGGCAAGTGTCCAACGTGTCGCGAAACGAGACATGAGCCGCTGCTGAGGTTGAGGTTATTTTTGTCGAGGCTTTATAGATGAGGTTGAAGTCCCCTGAAGGAGCTAGGGGCCACTAAAATGGGAGGCGATGGTTTGTAGCTCCCGGGAAGAGCAACTTGGACGGCTCATTGAAAGGACCGAGATGACGCCAGGGGGGGTGAATAGGCGTGACACCAAATTTAATCTTCAATCACACATGGAAGTAGGTTCGGACGTGTCGGACACCCCTGACAATTCGAGGTCAACTCGAGAAGATTTTGTCCCCAAATCTACTAAGTGTCCTACACCACTCAAATAACAAGAATACCACAAGCAATATCACAAGGACACAATATAATTCACAAGGTAAGTGTGCAATAGTATCTCACAAGACAATCAAGCCAATAGCGCAATAATCAAATAAATCAAGCTTGAGAGTGAGAGAGATAAAACCGTAAGAAGATGGAGGCTCGAGATTTGTTTTCCAAGTTCGATCCTTGAGGATCCTACTCCGCTGAGGTAGGCTCCAACACCTTTGAGCCCGAGTCCCACTTGACTTTTTCCTCTTTGATGCCAACGACTCACCGATTTTGCTTCTTGATTCCTTCTCATGAGACGGAATCGCACTCTTCACAAACTTGCGGTGGCTAACCACACCTCGCGGTGGCTCACCGTGACGCTTAGCCGCCTAGGAGTCCTCAACCTCCAAGGGTAATAGATACTCAACGAAGAACGAACCCGGAGATGTACTCAAGTGCTCAACAATCAAATCTTGCTTGCTTGCTTGCTTGGATTCACACTTTCTTCACCAATCTTCTCTCCCACTAGATGAATCACAAAGATTCAATCCTTCTCCCACTAGATGAATCAC
>JAYEVB010000484.1:0-19782 GCA_036346415.1 Raddia guianensis | reverse complement strand
GGATTATACACGAAAGATCCTTTTTTGGCCCTCTCTTTAGCCCTATGTCTCTTATCCCTAGGAGGCCTTCCTCCACTAGCGGGTTTCTTCGGAAAACTCTATCTATTCTGGTGTGGATGGCAAGCAGGCCTATATTTCTTGGTTTCAATAGGACTCCTTACGAGCGTTCTTTCTATCTACTATTATCTAAAAATAATCAAGTTATTAATGACTGGACGAAACCAAGAAATAACCCCTTATGTGCGAAATTATAGAAGATCCCCTTTAAGATCAAACAATTCCATCGAATTGAGTATGACTGTATGTGTGATAGCATCTACTATACCAGGAATATCAATGAACCCCATTCTTGCAATTGCTCAGGATACCTCTTTAGCTGCTAGGTCTATTTCTTAGTTCAAGATCCCCTTACTAACTGGAATAAAAGAATTAGTAGATCTGTTCCGCCCAAAATGGAATGGGCGTTAGTTATGAACTTATAATCATGGAATCGACTCGATCATCAGATTATAAGTTCATTCCATACCGGACCAGGCCGTGCACATTCTTATTATGAGAAGGGGTCATTTGAGCCTATGGAAATAGGATACTCTGTTTACATAGAAATCCTTACGTCCTTACATTCTATTTAGGATTAGGAATAGAGTTGTAATCAGACCTACTTTTGACATATCTATCCTTATTTGGGTACCATATATGGACCTCTTTGAGCTTCTATTGAATCGAGAAATTGATTGTACATCTTTTTGATTTTGATATCGATTTTTATACATATAAGGTGTCCTACGGATAATGCAAATCGAAGCTATTTGATGTCTGACTCAGGCCTATATGACCGATCGATCGAAATACTCCAAGACTCCACCTTTGTCATATATGGAATATATCACATTAGATAGATATCATATTCATGGAATACGATTCACTTTCAAGATGCCTTGATGGTGAAATGGTAGACACGCGAGACTCAAAATCTCGTGCTAAAGAGCGTGGAGGTTCGAGTCCTCTTCAAGCATATTATGGAGAATGCCCATTGAACGAGCATATCCCCGTAGCAGTCTTCCGGAAATCTGTGCCTGGCGCTCTCCTCTATCTTCTGGAGGTCCTTAACCATCTCCCCTGGGAAAAGTAGACAGTAAAAGCCAAAATAGACTAAATATAGCCTGAACGATCCTAAAAATCCCTCGAAGGAGATAATAAAGAACCCAAAGCAGACGGTATCCTACTGCAAGGGTGGTCTTAAGAATCCAAAAGAGGTTGCTCAGAAGAGATAGATGTATCCCAACCCCCTATTGCTCTCGCGTAAATCCTTTTTTTACGCGACAGGAAAAAGTGACTACAGAATTCCCTTTTGTTTGCGAACTTGTTTGTATCCTTTGAGCGTACGCCTATAAGTAGCGATCAAGGAAATCGATCAAACGATCCCAATAATCAGAAAGAGAAACTTCCCAGATCCAGGGAAGCTTATCATAAAGGGCTTCGACAAGGGTTTTATTCTGTTCTTGGGCAAAAAGATAAAGATCGGATAGATTCGAACCGCAATTGCAAAGGTAATAACTACTATGCCAGTCCAAATCATGATCTTCACCAACTTGATTTGGTTCTCTCGCGAAAATCGCGAGTTGCAGAGATGAGAACCATGAAAAGCAAGATCCCGAATAAGAAAACAGAAACCGAGGAAACCACAAGAGTGAAGACTAGTAGAGTCTCGTCTTTTGTCATTCTTTGCTCCTTTTTCACTCAATGATTCATTCGAATTTCCTGACCAAAAATTCTATATGTCTATTCTATGATATTTCTATATATAGAATATGATATCTAATATGACACCCGATTTGTCAAAGGGATTGATTGGTGACTTACCCATTCAGTGACTTTGGCACTGGACGTTCCAAAAACGGGTACTATCGGATCGGGTGAATTAGAGAATAGACAGAGATCCGTTGGCATTTCAGCCTTTCTTCTCCTTTCAGGGCCTATCTGAAAGAGAATCCAGTACCTCTTGGTCCTGAATATCAGAATAGGACGAACGAGCCGGCCTCCGCGGATATCTTTGCTTCGAACAAAACCTCCAATCAAATAGATTGTCCCAAGGGCGCCGTATTCTAGAGCCCAAGTTATGCTATTGAAAATTCGTTCCTCTAGCAGTTCCGGTTTGACCATTCCGTTCCCTTTTCAAACTCCACTTCTTTTCATATAGCAATCCCTGATCAAAGAGAGAGCAATATCCATTTCAAAAACATTTCTAACGGATTCCTTGGTTCGGACCGACGAAGTAATGGCACTCAATTATTATCAATCTGACTGCAATCTTTTTCTGTCGGTAAGGATTGCACCAGAGCACCTTCTACTTCTAATAGGCCATGAACTATAGATAGAGAAGAATCATTCTGAGCGAGTCCATAAGAAGCGACCCACTTTTTTTCATCGGTTCCGGGGGAAGACCAAAGATCTTGCGCGACCGGTCCGCCAGAAAAACTCAAAAGAGAAAGAAGTCTCGTTAATCTCTTCATGCTCGTTCCAAGTTCGAAGTACCCTTTGGCCAAAGAAAAACCCGCTTCCTGACACGATTGCCTCTTTATATAGATAGATTCTATGGGGTTATTACTTAGAAGTCTATTTTGTACAAGAGCCCCTCCTATCTAATAGAAAAGGGTCCCATGATCCTGAGCCGGTCTTTACCTTGGCCTGCAAACCCCAAGTTTGTCTATGAAGAGCTAATCTAATTGTATTAGTTTCTATAATGGATTTCTTATGTGGAATACTAATGGATAGGGCCTCGTTGCTAAGTGCTACAAGATCTAGTGCACTGGAACTCGTGGCTATGGACCCGAATCCTTTAGTATGGAACATTGTCTTTTCCAAGTAAAAACCCCTAGTATATGAAAGAATGAAAAGGTGCTTTCGTTCTTGTGGAATAAGAAGCCCTCGTACCTTAATGAAAGGAAAATAGGAATTTTTCGTTAGGTATTTGACCAAATAGGATCGTCCAGTTCCTATAGAACCTATCACTAAAATACCCGATAGGGCTAAGCGGAATGAAAAGGGTTTTCCATGAGATGGTAAATGAAAACGATTAGCCCCACACGAGGTTTGGGAATAAGTGATTGTCTGATAATGAGCAAGAAATATACGTCTTTCTGCTAAAGAGGATCTATTAAACTCATAATTCATTAGATCCTTGTTATCAATGTCAACTGGGTATCATAAGTAAATGGATCCCGGTTGTTCAATCCTTTGATAACCAAGGTCATTCTTTGCTAAAGAGAAATGATCACTATGAGTCAGACTCAATAGAATTGGATCCATTCCAAATAGCGAGAATTAGGATTCTTGATCCCTCTCAATCTCTCTTTCAATTCGAGGATCCAGAGAGGTGTTTTCATAGTCATCTCCGAATATTTTCGATTTCATTTTTCTATGATATGTCTTTCTATATGAAAATTGGTTATTTACGATGTACGATGATCCCTGTTAAGCATCCATGGCTGAATGGTTAAAGCGCCCAACTCATAATTGGTAAATTTGCGGGTTCAATTCCTGCTGGATGCAAGCGAACGGGAACGTTCCATAAGTCTATGGGAACGGGCTCTCTATCCATGGAATCTCATCCATCATCCATACATAACGAATTGGTATGGTATATTCATACCATAACATAAGAACAATAAGAACTCGAATTCTTATCGATACTGGAACTCAGAGCATAGGAGGGAAAGTCGATTTATGGATGGAATCAAATACGCAGTATTTACAGAAAAAAGTCTTCGTTTATTGGGAAAGAATCAATATACTTTTAATGTCGAATCGGGATTCACTAAGACAGAAATAAAGCATTGGGTCGAACTCTTCTTTGGTGTTAAGGTAGTAGCTGTGAATAGCCATCGACTACCCAGAAAGGGTAGAAGAAAGGGACCTATTCCGGGACATACAATGCATTACAGACGTATGATCATTACCCTTCAACCGGGTTATTCTATTCCACTTCTAGATAGAGAAAAAAACTAAAGGAGAATACTTAATAATACGGCGAAACATTTATACAAAACACCTATCCCGAGCACACGCAAGGGAACCATAGACAGGCAAGTGAAATCCAATCCACGAAATAATTTGATCCATGGACGGCACCGTTGTGGTAAAGGTCGTAATTCCAGAGGAATCATTACCGCAAGGCATAGAGGGGGAGGTCATAAGCGCCTATACCGTAAAATCGATTTTCGACGGAATCAAAAAGACATATCTGGTAGAATCGTAACCATAGAATACGACCCTAATCGAAATGCATACATTTGTCTCATACACTATGGGGATGGTGAGAAGAGATATATTTTACATCCCAGAGGGGCTATAATTGGAGATACTATTGTTTCAGGTACAAAAGTTCCTATATCAATGGGAAATGCCCTACCTTTGAGTGCGGTTTGAACTATTGATTTACGTAATTGGAAGTAACCAATTAGGTTTACGACGAAACCTAGAAATCGATCACTGATCCAATTTGACTACCTCTACGGGATAGACCTCAACAGAAAACTGTTGAGTAACGGCAGCAAGTGATTGAGTTCAGTAGTTCCTCATAGAAAATTATTGACTCTAGAGATATGGTAATATGGAGAAGACAAAATTGTTTGAAGCACGCACAGAACCGGAAGCGCCCCTTGTTTCAAAGAGAGGAGGGCGGGTTATTCACATTTAATTTGATGGTCAGAGGCGAATTGAAAGCTAAGCAGTGGTAATTAAGACCCCCGAAAAATAGGATGTCTCCTACGTTACCCATAATATGTGGAAGTATCGACGTAATTTCATAGAGTCATTCGATCTGAATGCTACATGAAGAACATAAGCCAGATGACGGAACGCGGAGACCTAGGATGTAGAAGATCATAACATGAGCGATTCGGCAGATTTGGATTCCTTTCCTATATATCCACTCATGTGGTACTTCATCATACGATTCATATAAATAAGATCCATCTGTCTAGGGATCGTCATATACATCTAGAAAGCTGTATGCTTTGGAAGAAGCTTGTACAGTTTGGGAAGGGGTTTTTTGAGAGAAAAGAAGAATCTACTTCAACCGATATGCCCTTAGGCACGGCCATACATAACATAGAAATCACACGTGGAAGGGGTGGGCAATTAGCTAGAGCAGCAGGTGCTGTAGCGAAACTGATTGCAAAAGAGGGTAAATCGGCCACTTTAAGATTACCATCTGGGGAGGTCCGTTTGGTATCCCAAAATTGCTTAGCAACAGTCGGACAAGTGGGTAATGTTGGGGTGAACCAAAAAAGTTTGGGTAGAGCCGGATCTAAGTGTTGGCTAGGTAAACGCCCCGTAGTAAGAGGGGTAGTTATGAACCCTGTGGACCACCCCCATGGGGGCGGTGAAGGGAAAGCCCCCATTGGTAGAAAAACCCACAACCCTTGGGGTTATCCTGCGCTTGGAAGAAGAACTAGGAAAAGGAAAAAATATAGTGATAGTTTTATTCTTCGTCGTCGTAAGTAAATACGTAACTAGGAATATGGAAAATTGCATTTTTGGAATTTGCAATAATGCGATGGGCGAACGACGGGAATTGAACCCGCGCATGGTGGATTCACAATCCACTGCCTTGATCCACTTGGCTACATCCGCCCCTTATCCGGCTAAAAGGTTTTTCCCTTTTTTCCATTCATCATTATTTTATTTATTCTGACCTCCATACTTCGATCGAGATATTGGACATAGAATGCCACTCTTTAAAATGGAAAAAAGGAGTAATCAGCTGTGACACGAAAAAAAACGAATCCTTTTGTAGCTCCTCATTTATTGGCAAAAATCGAAAAGGTCAATATGAAGGAGGAGAAAGAAACAATAGTAACGTGGTCCCGGGCATCTAGCATTCTACCCGCAATGGTTGGCCATACAATCGCGATTCATAGTGGAAAGGAACATATACCTATTTACATAACAAATCCTATGGTAGGTCGCAAATTGGGGGAATTCGTGCCTACTCGGCATTTCACGAGTTATGAAAGTGCAAGAAAAGATACAAAATCTCGTCGTTAACTGAAGAAAGATTAAAAAAATAGGAGGGGAATAACCTTATTTATGACAAGTTTCAAACTGGTAAAGTATACCCCTAGGATAAAGAAGAAGAAGAGTGGACTAAGGAAACTCGCAAGGAAAGTTCCAACCAACCGTTTACTGAAATTCGAACGGGTTTTCAAAGCACAAAAACGCATCCATATGTCTGTTTTCAAAGCACAAAGAGTTCTTGATGAGATTCGCTGGCGTTACTACGAGGAAACTGTTATGATACTGAACCTCATGCCTTATCGAGCATCTTATCCCATCCTAAAGTTGGTTTATTCGGCAGCAGCAAATGCTACCGATTATAGGGATTTCAGCAAAGCAGATTTATTCATCACTAAAGCGGAAGTCAGTAGGAGTACTATTATGAAAAAATTCAGACCTCGAGCTCGAGGACGTAGTTCTCCCATAAAAAAAACCATGTGTCATATAACAATTGTACTAAATATAGTAAACAAATCTGAAAAATTTTTAGATCCATCTAAGATTTCGATTCCCAGTAAAAAAAAATAGAAAAATATGGGACAAAAAATAAATCCACTCGGTTTCAGACTTGGTACAACCCAAAATCACCACTCCTTTTGGTTCGCACAACCAAAAAATTATTCTGAAGGTCTAGAGGAAGATAAAAAAATACGGAATTGTATCAAGAACTATATACAAAAGAATAGGAAAAAAGGCTCGAATAGAAAAATAGAATCAGACTCCAGTTCCGAAGTAATTACACATATAGAAATTCAAAAAGAAATCGATATGATCCACGTCATAATCCATATTGGATTCCCCAATTTATTAAAGAAAAAGGGGGCAATTGACGAATTAGAGAAAGATCTACAAAAGGAAGTTAATTCTGTAAACCAGAGACTTAATATTGCTATTGAAAAAGTTAAAGAACCTTATAAAGAACCTAATATTCTTGCAGAATATATAGCTTTCCAATTAAAAAATAGAGTTTCATTCCGAAAGGCAATGAAAAAAGCGATTGAATTAACTAAAAAATCAGATATAAGGGGAGTAAAAGTAAAAATTGCAGGTCGTCTTGCAGGGAAAGAAATTGCACGTGCCGAATGCATCAAAAAGGGTAGACTTCCCCTCCAAACAATTCGCGCTAAAATAGATTATTGCTGTTATCCAATTCGAACTATCTATGGAATATTAGGTGTAAAAATTTGGATATTCGTAGACAAAGAATAACCGGCCTTGTCTTTTCATTCTGTTCAGTAATAGAATAAAAAATGACAAGAGCCTTTTTTTTCTTGAAATCCCTAAAAAAAGAATAAATTTGACCTCTTTCTATAAGATTTAATGAAAATTGATAAATCTTTTAATATAATTGCTATGCTTAGTGTGCGACTCGTTAATTTTTTCTTTAGAGTCAAAATGGGAATTAAAAAAAATTGACCGAACCTTACTATAAATAGAAAAAGAAAAAAACTTAGTAATTATAGAAAATTAACTAATAACCAACCTATTGCTTCGTATTGTCGAGATCCTAACTAAGAAACAGTCACTATATGAAAAATACGTGTATCATAATTGAGTGGGTCTATCATATAGTTGTAGCAACTGCAATTTTTTTTCTAAAAAAGAAAACGAATTCTAGGTTGTGAAGCAAAACTAAAAGGATGTGGATAAAAGGAGGGATGATAGAAAGCAGGAAGAGGAATAAGAAAGATATAGGACTTCCTTATGTATGGTCTATGAGTTACATCATAAAAGGCAATGTAATAAAGCATCAATATAATAAAAATAATAGAAAATTCGAAATCGTAACTTGAAACAAGAAATACAAATTTTAAGGAATAATAAGGAGCAACTCGAGTTAATAAAACTAAGAAAATTGACTCGGAAATAAATTTTTTGGAAGCTCCATTGTGGAATTCAGACCTAACCATTAAAGGAGAAGTAGTGGAACGATAGAACCTATGACTGCATAAAATTCTTTTGAAAAGAATTCTAATACTTCATTAAGGGATGGCGGAACAAACCAAAAAAATTGCCTTATTTGGTAAGATTATAAATTAACAAATAAGACAGGAAAGAGTAAATATTCGCCCGCGAAATCCTTTTAGAATACTTTACTGTGATTCAATAAGAATCAAAATAAGGAGATTTTTTTAAAATATTACATTATCTATAAATATAGAATATAGATAAATAGACATACACATCTAGATATATTCTAGATCTTCTTTCTTGACTATATATTTTTCTATTTTAACAAATTCCATATTCAATAAAAACCCTAATTTTTTCTATTATCTATTAATGTGCATCTATCCGTAATATTTTTGAATATTATGGAATTAGAGAAATTTGCACGCTTTCTCATTTCATTCGCGAGGAGCTGGATGAAAAGAAACTTTCATGTCCAGCTTTGCAGTAGATGGAACTAAGAAAGAACCGTCGACTATAACCCCAAAAGAACCAGATTTCAAACAAATATAGAGGAAGAATGAAGGGAAAATCCTGCCGAGGCAGCCGTATTTGTTTTGGTAGATATGCTCTTCAAGCACTTGAACCTGCTTGGATCACATCGAGACAGATAGAAGCAGGACGAAGAGCAATGACACGATATGCACGTCGTGGAAAAATTTGGGTACGTATATTTCCTGACAAACCGGTTACACTAAGACCCACGGAAACACGTATGGGTTCAGGAAAGGGATCCCCCGAATATTGGGTAGCCCTTGTTAAACCAGGTCGAATAGTTTATGAAATGGGCGGAGTATCCGAAATCAGAAGCTAGAGCAGCTATTTCCATAGCTGCCAGTAAAATGCCCATACGAAGTCAATTTCTTTGATTAGAGATATAGAACCCCAAAAGGGTATTGAAGATAAAACCCTGGGTTTTTTCTTTATGAAATAGACAATATTTATTTAATCTTTTTGCATTGAAATAACAAATTAAAATCAAAATAATATGATTCAACCCCAGACCCTTTTAAATGTAGCAGATAACAGTGGAGCTCGAAAATTGATGTGTATTCGAGTCATAGGAACTGCTAGTAATCAGCGATATGCTCGTATTGGTGATGTTATTGTTGCTGTAATCAAAGACGCAGTGCCCCAAATGCCTCTAGAAAGATCCGAAGTAATTGAGCTGTAATTGTACGTACATGTAAAGAATTCAAATGCGAAGACGGTATAAATACGCTATGATGACAATGCCGCCGTTATCATTGATCAAAAAGGGAATCCAAAAGGAACTCGAGTTTTTGGCGCGATCGCCGAAGAATTGAGAGAATTGAATTTTACTAAAATAGTTTCATTAGCTCCTGAAGTATTATAAATACTAGTAGGCAAGATATAGATCAAAGAATAAATTTAGTAGACTGCGTTTCACGTATATGCTTTAAAATCCAAAATAAAAAGAAAGAAAACATGTTGATTATAGAAAACTAGGAGGAACCTAGAATTAGAGTCTTATGGGAAAGGACACTATTGCTGATTTACTAACCTCTATAAGAAACGCGGGCATGAATAAAAAAGGAACAGTTCGAGTAGTGTCTACAAATATTACCGAAAACATTGTTAAAATACTTCTACGGGAGGGTTTTATTGAAAGTGTTCGGAAACATCAGGATAGTAACAGATATTTCTTGGTTTCAACTTTGCGACATCAAAAGAGAAAGACTAGAAAAGGAATATATAGAACTAGAACCTTTTTAAAGCGTATCAGCCGACCCGGCTTACGAATTTACGCCAACTATCAAGGAATTCCTAAAGTTTTGGGAGGAATGGGAATTGCTATTCTTTCTACTTCGAGGTATAATGACAGATCGAGAAGCTCGGCTAAACAGAATTGGGGAGAGGTCCTATGTTATATATGGTAATGGCCCTTCCTATAGTACCCGAATTTATTCGAAGTTCCCATTTTTCAAATAAAAATAGAAAAATAGGAGAAAAAAATATGACAGAAAAAAAAAATAGGAGAGAAGCAAAAGTCACTTTCGAAGGTTTAGTTACGGAAGCCCTACCCAACGGAATGTTCCGCGTTCGCCTAGAGAACAACACCATCATCCTGGGCTATATTTCAGGAAAGATCCGGTCTAGTTCTATACGAATACTGATGGGAGATAGGGTCAAAATTGAAGTAAGTCGTTATGATTCAAGCAAGGGCCGTATAATTTATAGACTTCCCCACAAGGATTCGAAGCGTATTGAAGACTCGAAGGATACCGAGGATTTGAAGAATTAGGTTTTTCTTTTTCTAGGGTAATAAATGAAAAGTTCCACAATTCAAGCGAAGAGACCCATTTTTCCCAAAGATTAGATTCATAATTTAAGAAAGAAATACGAAAATATGAAAATAAGAGCTCTGTTCGTAAAATTTGTACAAAATGTCGACTAATTCGTAGGCGTGACGAATTAGAGTCATTTGTTCCAACCCGAAACATAAACAAAGACAGGGTAATTTTTCGAAAAGAACTTTACTTTCTAAAAAGCTAAAAGTAAAAAAGTACCCGCAGAAATGCCCAAATTCCAAAAAAATCATAAAAGTAAAGGATATAGTTTACCCTGAAACGGATATCTTTGGTATCTTTTTTCTTTTTGTTATTTCTAACTCATATTTATGAGACAATAAAATATGACAAAAGCTATATCAAAACTGGTTCACGTAGGAAAGTGCGTATTGGTTTGCGTAGGAATGCGCGTTTTAGTTTACGGAAAAGTGCACGTAAAATAACAAAAGGAGTTATTCATGTTCAAGCTAGTTTCAACAATACCATTATAACTGTTACAGACCTACAGGGTCGGGTGGTTTTCTGGTCCTCCGCAGGTACTTGTGGATTCAAAGCTCAAGAAAAGCATCACCCTATGCTGGTCAAAGAACAGCCGTAGATGCTATTCGTACAGTGGGTTTGCAACGAGCAGAAGTTATGGTAAAGGGTGCTGGTAGTGGAAGAGATGCCGCATTACGAGCCATTGCTAAAAGTGGTGTGCGATTGTTGTATACGCGATGTAACACCTATGCCGCATAATGGATGTCGAGCTCCTAAAAAAAGACGTCTGTAAAAGAATTAAACCGCTTTCAAGAGAAATAAACGATTCAATGATCAAATAATAATACTAGTCTATTATGGTTCGAGAGGAGGTAGCAGGATCCACTCAAACACTACAGTGGAAGTGTGTTGAATCAAGAGTAGATAGTAAGCGTCTTTATTATGGTCGCTTCATTTTGTCCCCGCTTAGAAAAGGTCAAGCAGATACGCTTGGTATTGCCTTGCGAAGAGTTTTACTTGGAGAAATAGAAGGAACATATATCACACGTGCAAAATTTGGGAGCGTGCCACACGAATATTCTACAATAGCAGGTATTGAAGAATCCGTACAAGAAATTTTACTAAATTTGAAAGAAATTGTATTGAGAAGTAATCTCTATGGAGTTAGAGACGCATCAATTTGTGTCAAAGGTCCTAGATACATAACTGCTCAAGATATCATCTTACCGCCTTCCGTAGAGATCGTTGATATGGCACAACCTATAGCTAATTTGACAGAGCCCATTGACTTCTGTATTGAGTTACAGATCAAGAGAGATCGCGGATATCACACGGAATTCAGAAAGAACTCTCAAGATGGAAGTTATCCCATAGATGCTGTATCCATGCCTGTTCGAAATGTGAATTCTAGTATTTTTTCTTGTGGGAATGGAAATGAAAAACACGAGATACTTTTTCTAGAAATATGGACGAATGGAAGTTTAACCCTAAGGAAGCTCTTTATGAGGCTTCGTAATTTGATTGATTTATTTCTTCCTTTTCTACAGGCGGAGGAAGAGAGCACTAGTTTCGAAGAAAATAAAACAGGTTTACTCCACCCTTTTAACCTTTCAAAAAACTAACTAATCTAAAGAAAAAAAAAAGGAATTCCATTGAATTGTATTTTATTGATCAATTAGAATTGCCTTCTAGAACGTATAATTGTCTCAAAAGGGCCAATATACATACACTACTGGACCTTTTGAGTAAGACTGAAAAGATCTTATGAGAATTGACAGTTTTCGTATGGAAGATGGAAACAGATATGGGACACTCTAAAGAAGCATCTCCCAATTTATTTACTTAAGAATAAGTTCTAATTTTAAATCCATTGCAATTTTATCCTCTTCTTCTTTTCGAGTTAGAATAAAAAAAAAGAAAACAATTTTACATCTTTGTCACAATCTATATTTTTGCGAAATGGATCATAATAAATGGATTTTAGGTATCTAGGAAAATTCACTTGGAAGTAACTATTTCCTAGATACCTATGCACGGTACTTCACGGTTGAATGAATCAACCAGAAAAATCCCTAAAAAAGACCTAAAGTTAAGGATTTTTCAATGGGTAATGTTGCTCCAATACCTAACCAAAGAGCTACTGCAGTACCGATTAAAAAAACGGTCGTAGCTACTGGGCGACGAAATGGGTTTTGAATTTATTGACATTCTCTAAAAAAGGTACTGTCAATAAGCCCGTTGGCACAGAAACCATTAAGAGAACGCCCAATAACTTATTGGGTACTGTACGGAGTATTTGAAACACGGGAAAGAAGTACCACTCGGGTAATATTTCAAGAGGAGTTGCAAATGGATCTGCCGGTTCACCAATCATTGACGGCTCGAGAACCGCTAAACCCACATTACATGCAATAGTACCTAGAATTACTACTGGAAAAATATATAAAAGATCGTTGGGCCACGCGGGTTCCCCATAATAATTATGTCCCATCCCTTTAGCTAATTTTGCTCTTAATACAGGATCATTTAAGTCAGGTTTCTTTGTTATTCGGATAGGTGAATTTTTAGGATCCATCCCCAAAGGAACTGGACATGAGAATTTTTCATCATCCGGCTCGAGCAAGAATGAAAGAAAAAGGCCGTGGAAGATCCATAATAGAATAAGGTATATAATGACTCTAGGTAAGAAAAGCTTTATCAGATTCTCTTTCCGAAGTTGCACCTAGAACTAGAACTACTTATTGAAAAGTTGAAAAGAATCCTATTCTTATGGGTAAATGCTCAATATCCAAGTGAGCTTGCAAATTTGATCATGCTCAATAGCTTTGTGGATTGTCTCATGTCTCTTGATTAGTTGATGTTTATCCCCTCAATGTCGCAAGTTTCTTACGTCTAAACAAAGTATTTACTTGTTTAATTACTAATAAAAAATCAAAAAGTCTAGCCTACATTCTTCCTTAGATACCTTCTTTACTCCGATAGTATTGCGGATCGCAATCGATGCAAAGAAAATGAATGCATTTCCATACTATAATAAAAAAAGTAAGTGTAATAAATAGAGAATTAGATCATGTAACATGACTTATTCCATTTCTACTCTATGGGATCTTACGGAGCCTGTTCATGGATGACATAGTTGGGGTATGATCATAGAAAATATTCTCCTCAAGTGAACCAGCCTATCCTTCCTAGATAGGGGACTTCCGTGTTGATTGGATGCGGAGACACCTTTGGTTGTGAATTTAATGTGGCAGATCCAATTCTTATCTGCATGGCCAAATCAATAATTCAAGTCACACACTCCCATAATCCGCCTTATTTTCTTTTCAAAATGAACTTCAACTATTTGTATCAAAATACTTCGGAGTTGAAGAAAAGTATTCAAATGACATGTCTTATTTTACAATAAGCCATGTTTGTAGCAATAAAATACCACAACCTACCCAATATGATATATGAGAATTAGAATTTTTTTCTATGATATGCCTTCCTATAAAGGACCTGAAATACCTTGCTTACGTATCATTAGAAAGTGCATTAACATAAATACGGCAGTAAGCAGAGGCAGTACAAAAGTATGTAAACTATAAAACGAGTCAAAGTGGATTGACCCACACTAGCACTTCCACGCAATAACTCTACTAAAGGAGATCCTATTACCGGAATCGCTTCAGGTACACCTGTCACAATTTTGACTGCCCAATAACCAATTTGATCCCAAGGCAAAGAATAACCAGTTACACCAAACGATGCAGTCAATACAGCCAAACCACGCCTGTGACCCAAGTTAATTCGCGGGGTTTTTAAATCCACCTGTGAGATACACACGAAATACGTGCAGGATCATCATTAGAACCATCATACTTGCTGACCATCGATGAACTGATCGGATTAACTAACCAAAGTTGACCTCGGTCATTATGTATTGAACCGAGGAAAAGCCTCTGTAACGGTTGGGCGGTAGTAAAAAGTCATAGCAAAACCGGTAGCGACTTGTACTAGAAAACAAGTAAGTGTAATTCCCCCTAAGCAATAAAATATGTTGACATGAGGAGGAACATATTTACTAGTTATATCATCTGCAATTGCCTGAATCTCAAGACGTTCCTCAAACCAATCATATACTTTATTGAGATAGGTAACTAACCCGAGCCCCCCCTCCGAGAACCATATATGAAAATTTCATCTCGTACGGCTCAGGCAGAAACACACAAGTTTTCAACGGATATTATAAAAAAAAGGGTTCAAAACTTCATCAGCCGCCGGATTGGGTCAATTTGCCTTGAAGATATGAAATATGAAAAATCCAGAATTTCTTTTTTGCCATAATAATGCCAAAAAATCTCAAGTTGGCTCATCTACTTTTTTTCTTTTGTTGGTCATTAGAGGCTTCTTGACTTTTCTCTTCCCTATTTTGGATTTCTTTTTTTTTTGCGTAATGCAGATTTACTCTTGTTTTACTAGTAAATAAATAAAGCAAAAATTCTAGTAGTTTTCTGATAGAAATTATCTTGTTGCGATCCTATGAATCAGTTCAATTAAAACCTTAGATTCATACTAGAGCCACGATGATTGAGTCTCAAGCTAAACAAAAGACAAGGATTCTTCGAATAAGAGCCGCTTGATAATCATTTATTGAATCGGTGTAATAACTCGACAAAATCGAAAGGAAACAAAGTTGTCTTTTGGGCAAACAAATTTAGAAGAAAGAAAATTTCTTTTTTTATTAAAATAAAAACAACTTGAATTTTTTTCAGTCTGGTTACGAGGTCTGAATAGTGAGTATGAATCATAGTTCCATTTTTTTCTTGATCCACTCTATCCATTTCGTGTTCCAGATACTAGGATAAATAATATCCGACGAATTACAATCATCTTGATAGAGAGAACAAGCCCTTTCTATGTATTATCAATAGGATCAATTCTAACAAGTCACACACTCATATTCCAGAGATACCGAAACAAAAAAATTCCACGGTCGAACTACCAGAATATCTAGAAATGTAGAGCTTAAAGTAGAAAGGCTTTTTTGGATGGAAAAACTATAACTTCGTAGTTTTAGTTAGTAGAAACCTAATTCATTAAAATTCCGTCCAGTAAAACAGAAGAATTATAAATTTCTAAAATGATAGATAGGAATATCGCGAATAAAGCCATTGCGACCCCCATAAAAGGAGTAGTTCCCCAACCCGGAGCAACTTTCCCATATTCCGAATTCAAGGGTTTCAATAAACTACCTGCGCGAGTTCGTCTTGGCCCAGGTCTAGAACTATCTTCAACGGTTTGTGTAGCCATAAATTCTATTTAATCATTGGTGTTGACTTTGTATACTATTCCGTTGTAGTTGTAAATACACGATCTTTTCGTAGATCCATTGTAATCTTGAAATTTATAAAATGGAAACAGCAACTTTAGTCGCCATCTCCATATCTGGTTTACTTGTAAGCTTTACTGGGTATGCCTTATATACCGCGTTTGGGCAACCCTCTCAACAATTAAGAGATCCATTCGAAGAACATGGGGATTAATTGAAGTAAGAAGTCTCCCATCTGGGAGACTCCTTACTTCAATGAAATTATTTCATTTTTTAGTCGGAACCTTAGGCGGTTCTCGGAAGAAGATAGCGAAAAATTATCCCTAAAGTCGAAACTAAAAGGAACGTATAAACCAATGCTTCCATAGATTCGATCGTGGTTTATTTACAATTATAACTTCCACACCTATTCATTTGTCATTTGGGATCATTTCCCATATAAAGAAAGAAAAAGAGTCAAAGAAAGGATGGGAGATGTTTCCCATGTCAAATCAAAAAAGAGAGATGAAAGATACCATAGCAATGTGGTATCAGACTGCCTGTCTCCTTGTAGTTGATCTCCTACTTTTTGAATGTTCCAAATTCCACTTGAGCATCCAAGTCTGGATCAATACCAGCAAAACGTCTCGGAACAAGGTTCTAGCACCATGCCAAATGTGTCCGAAAAGAAGAGCAAAGCAAAGGTAGCATGACCAAAAGTGAACCAACCCCTTGACTGCTGCGAAAAACACCATCCGATTTCAAAGTAGCCTGATCTAATTCAAAATTTCCCTAATTGGGAACGTCTCGCATATTTTTTTACAGTAGCAGGGTCAGAATAACTTACTCCATTAAGTTCGCCACCATAGAACTCCACTGTCACGCCTACTTGTTCAACACTATATTTAGATTCTGCTCTTCTAAAAGGAACGTCCGCTCTCACAATTCCTCTTCATCTACCAAAACCACCGGAAATGTTTCAAAAAGTAGGCATACGGCGTACAAAAAGCTCGCGTCCTTCTTTATCTTTAAAGACGGGATGTCCTAACCATCCAACAGCTATTCCATCCCCATTGTCCATTGAGTTCTGCTCTGAATAATCCCCTTCGCTGGATTATTACCAATATAATCATAAAAGGCTAATTTTTCGGGAATTCTAGACCAAGCTTCTGATAAACTAAGGTTTTCGGCTAACCCATCGCTAACTCTTCGATATATTTCTTGCTGAAAGTATCCCTGATCCCACTGATAACGAGTAGGCCCAAATAATTCGATTGGGGTAGTTGCTGACCCATACCACATAGTTCCGGCAACTACGAAAGCTGCAAAAAAAACAGCAGCGATACTACTGAAAGTACAGTTTCAATATTGCCCATACGTAATCCTTTGTATAGACGCTGAGGCGGACGAACACTAAGATGGAATAGGCCCGCTAATATGCCCAGTACCTGCAGCAATATGGTGAGAAGCTATTCCCCCCGGAACAAAAGGATCAAAACCTTCTACACCCCATGCTGGATTTACAGCTTGTACTTTTCCAGTTAGTCCATAAGGATCGGATACCCATATCCCAGGACCATACAAACCCGTTACATGAAATGCGCCAAAGCCAAAGCAAGCCACCCCTGCAAGGAATAAATGAATTCCAAAGATCTTGGGCAAATCCAAAGAGGGTTTTCCCGTTCGCTCATCACAGAATATTTCTAGGTCCCAATATACCCAATGCCAGATAGCTGCCAAGAAACACAAGCCAGAAAACACAATATGGGCACCTGCCACGCCTTCATAACTCCAAATACCCGGATTTGTTACAGTTCCTCCTGAAATACTCCAACCGCCCCACGAATTGGTTATTCCTAAACGAGTCATGAAGGGAATGACGAACATACCTTGTCTCCACATTGGATCCAGAACAGGATCAGAGGGATCAAAAACCGCTAATTCGTATAAAGCCATCGAGCCGGCCCAACCAGAAACTAGAGCTGTGTGCATTATATGCACCGAAAGCAATCGACCCGGATCATTCAATACAACAGTATGAACACGATACCAAGGCAAACCCATGGAAATACCCCTTTAGCAAAGAAAAATAGACACGACGTCGCTTTATTTTATCGCATTAGAAAAGACTATCCATATCCTATGGATCTAACCCCTCTAGGGGATTCTGTGTCAGAAAGCGTAA
Source organism: Raddia guianensis (assembly GCA_036346415.1). Classification (NCBI taxonomy): domain Eukaryota; kingdom Viridiplantae; phylum Streptophyta; class Magnoliopsida; order Poales; family Poaceae; genus Raddia; species Raddia guianensis. Next base: position 2,003 of record JAYEVB010000484.1, on the reverse strand, counting down.
ATATTTATTTTATTCCATTAAAAATAAAATAAAAATAAAATAAGAAGCCAATTCTGTTCGTAAGAAGAAAGAGAAGCAGATCTATTCTATACTCGATAAGTGCCAATGTGCAATGGTTAGTTTGGCCTATTTGGAAAAAACGAAGAATAGATCCTATCCTCTTTTCTTTGTTTATCATTCCAATCACTGATTCTTTTTTCTTTATTCAATCTGTCTTACCTTCTTTATAGGTATAACCTTTCAATCTATGTATTATTTTAATCTACATATTAATAGAATCTATAGTATTCATATAGAATAAGAAAAAAAAGAAAATAAACTGCGGATTGCTTCTTTCTCTTCCATTCTTATGTTTCCATATTAAAGTGCAGTTTTCTTACTTAAATTTAATAATATTAATCTAATATGCCCATCGGTGTTCCAAAAGTACCTTACGGATTCCCGGAGATGAAGAAGCGACTTGGGTTGACTTATACAATGTTATGTATCGAGAAAGGACACTTTTTTAGGTCAAGAGATTCGTTGTGAGATCACAAATCATATTACGGGTCTCATGGTATATCTCAGTATAGAAGATGGAATTAGCGATATTTTTTTGTTTATAAACTCCCCAGGCGGGTGGTTAATCTCAGGAATGGCTATTTTTGATACGATGCAAACGGTGACACCAGATATATATACAATATGTCTCGGAATAGCTGCGTCCATGGCATCCTTCATTCTGCTTGAGGAGAACCCACCAAGCGTATAGCATTCCCTCACGCGAGGATTATGTCACCAACCTGTTAGTGCTTATTATCGGGCAAGGGCACCAGAATTTTTTACTAGAAGTGGAAGAGTTACACAAAGTTCGCGAAATGATCACAAGGGTTTATGCACTAAGAACAGGCAAGCCTTTTTGGGTTGTATCCGAAGACATGGAAAGGGATATTTTTATGTCAGCAGACGAAGCCAAAGCTTATGGACTTGTCGATATTGTAGGGGATGAAATGATTAACGAGCACTACGATACTGATCCAGTGTGGTTTCCAGAAATGTTTAAGGATTGGTAGCGGCCGGATTTCTTGTAAATTTATTTCAAACCTAAATTCAGATTTTCTGCGATTTAATAGAAAATAGAAAAACTTCATGATGATCAATCATCAGGTTAAGATCGATCTAAACCAACTTTTTTTCTATATACATACGACATGCCAACGGTTAAACAACTTATTAGAAACGCAAGACAGCCAATACGAAATGCTAGAAAATCGGTCGCTTAAGGGATGTCCTCAGCGTCGAGGAACATGTGCTAGGGTGTATAAAAGGACTGTTCAGATCATGAGTTCAAACAAAAAGACAATTTTGGAAGTATCCATCATGGATATTAATGAATAGGATAGAGCTTCTATCCTAGATTTCTATGGTAATATGAAATTTATGGTTTCCTTTGGTGCAAATTCAATCATCTAAATTGAAATAAGAAGCAATTTCCATTGGTAGAAAATGGTTATCCATTAAGGAGGAAATAGTAATAAAAGAAAAAGGCTTATGCCTCTTTATCTTTAAAAGAACGGACTAACAAGGTCAAAGGACTTAGCTAACTTTCATAATTAAATGCCGTCACTGTATGGATAACTCTTATTGTGAAAAGAGCTATTTACTCTCTATAATGATAATGGATAGGTAGAGATAAAGAATGTGAACTAAGGCAAGTTCAACAATACCTTTGATGAAAGAAAGAAGGGCCTGTGTATAGAGAGGGTCTCACCCGTTTAAAAGGAACCATAAAACGATGGAACCCACTATTTTTGAGTGTCGTTAGAATTTATTTCTACGAAACAACTGAAGGAATAGAATAAAAATTGTGGTTGGGAAGGTTACAGTAGCAAAAGCTGTTGGATTAATATTTTATATATCAGGAATAATTCGTTTTGTTATTAATGGGAAAAGGATGGCTAAAAGAGAAAATCATTAGTTATTCATTAAGGTTAATTTGATTCAATGACCAGAGTTCCGCGAGG
>JAYEVB010000209.1:0-19877 GCA_036346415.1 Raddia guianensis | reverse complement strand
AGTAGCGAGAAAATGTCTTGCTAATTTTCTTAGTTTCATAACTCTAGATGTCTAGACTGTAAGATGAGGAGTTATCAGGATAGGTATTTAGGTCTGTACATGTTTTTTTTACTTTGACATGGATCTGGTTTTGTTTAGACAATTTCTAACACATGGGACACTAGGAAGATATTGATGTAATCTTTGACAAAACTGCATTTCTTTTGTTCCATTAAACTGATTTTTTAAAATAAATTGGCTGGCTTAGAAACCAATACCATACATTGGGTATAATGCATGAAACACTTGTTTTAATGCACTCTGTTCAATTGAGCAATTGATAAAATCTGCTACATTGCTTGATTATTCATTCGTGCTTTTGAGAATGCCACAAGTTTCTAAATATTCCTGGTCCCTGTTACATAAATTTGATTTTACACTACAAATCTTGTTATCATCTTGATCTACCACACGATTAAGTACTCCGTGCGGTCATCGGGTATTGACTTGTTCCACTTAATAAATACAGCAGGCTGTCATACACAATATGTCAACATGTTTTATAATTAACTGTTTAACTTAGTTTGGTGGTACCATAGGTCATCGTGTAGACTGAAATGTTTTGAACTCATCTTCTTGTTTGACCAGGTCACACCTCGTTTAAAGGAGCTTATGATGTTCAAGGCTCAACAGGATGCTATAGTTGACCCTTACTCTGTTCCCAAAGAAACCTCTGATCATGCAAATGATTCCTCTCAGAAAAGAAAACCAAGTAAAATGACCAGCAAACTGCAGCCCCCAGCTAAGAAAAGGAAAGACAATCCAACTAAAAGTAATGTGCCATCAGATGATCAAGGAGCAAAGGAGCAAAGTGGAAACAGTTTTGTGCTAGAATCTGGAGAGGTCAGCAAGGAGAAGGCTGAGTCATCTATGGAAATGCAAACCGAGGATAGTAACAAAAGAGGAAATACTAGTTCAAATGAATTAAAATCACACTCCTATGATGACAAGTGCACTGCGTATATGTCAAATATAGACTTGACGGTATGTCATTCCATATCTTATATATGCTTAGGCAGCTTCGCTCCTGAGTTTCAATGAACTGACCTGTTACCTTTCTGTAGGCAAATGAGGAGCACATCCGCCGTTTCTTTTCTGATATTGGTGGTGTCACATCAATAAGATTGCTGAGAGACAGATTCACCAAAAAGTCAAGGGTGTGTGTTCATATCAGATAACTTAATTATTTTCATGTAGCATCCCATAATGTAATAATGTATGTATTGGTTTAGATCATTTATGAAGAGAGGTTTTGCTGGCTCCCTGATAAATGCACTAGATGCTTGTTAGTTTGTGTTCTAAGGTAGACATTTACAATGTTTTTTTTGGAAATGCGCATGTCTTCTCACAGCTTTAAACATGTAACATATCTTTACATTGTTGATGCAGAAGACATAAACATTGTCTCCCTTAGACAGAAACACACAGATGTTCCAGTTGTTACTTAGTGCATAGTGAGCTGGCAGTTAGTTGCCATATGTGTTCAAGGAAGTTAATGGCTCTAAGAAGCTTGTATGTTATCATTCTAGCATTGTTTTTCCAAATAATCCCAAGACCGCCAGGAAGGAATATTTTCCTTCTAATAATTCTTTGTGCTTAGTATGTTTGTGAATTAATATGAAACATCGGTTCTATATCCACTTTTATTAACATTATGTTTATTTCTTTTTTTTTTAAAAAAAAATGGAGAAATCTCAGCCTTAAGTTTATGACTAGCATTCTCAATTTCATTTGTGTTGATTTGCTTCTCCGTGGATGTTTTTGCAGGGGTTGGCATATGTGGATTTTTCAGACAGCGAGCATCTTGATGCAGCCATTAGAAAAAACAAGCAGAAGTTGCTCACGAAGAAAGTAAGTGTTGCTCGCTCAGATCCAAGCAAGAGTAAGAAGAACCGTGAAGCAGGGTCGTTCTCCAGAGGTCAGGGTATGTTCTCTAGCTGTTTACACACTTCTTCACTGGCTAAAAGAAAAGGTGTGGTGTTTTCACATTGCTAATTGGCATCAACCTAAAACCTTTAGCTACTTTGATGCACCAATGGCACTATCAACTTTAAGAACTGTAGATTTTCCATGATTAATTCCTTCTCAAGGGGACCGGCGCCCCAAGAAATGGCAATGTGTAGTTCACTGCAGAAATGAGATATTGGCAGACATAGAGCACAACAGATAGCTATGCATTTACAAAGCAAATTAGTGGGTGCCTTTATTCTCTTGTGAGTGCTGGGCACATAAAACAAGGCCTGCCTCCACGATATATTGGTATGTCTTGTTTGGAATGAAATTACTGAGCTGCATGTTTACATGTGGGGGAGGTTGAAATTAATGAGCTGCACTAATCATTTCTTGGTATCTTTATCGTCACAATTATGTCTGGGTTACATCCTTAAGGCTCCAGATTTTGACCGTTCTGAATTTCTCATATATTTCTTTTTCCAGATAATTTGCCTCCCGGAGGCGATTCTAGTGAAAAAGCAGCTGCTGCAAATAGATCAGAAAAGGAAGTGCCCAAAAGTGACACGAAAATCACAGGGAAGAACACATTTGCAGCACCGCGAGCTGTGGTTAAACCTCTTGGATGGACCAAGAAAGATGAGAAATCAGAAGAGTTGAAATCAAATGAAGAATTCAGAAATCTATTACTTAAAAAGTGATATTTATAGGCAGGTTAGTTTCTTTAGTATCTTGACAGATGTTCCATCATCTGCTAGGATTATTACCTTGTACGTGAGAAAGGATCTCCACATTGCTCATGGATATGTGTAATTATTTTTGTAATCCCGAACTGACATTTCCTTTTGGTACAAAAGATATTTGAGCACTTTTCCAACCCTAGCGACGGCGGTAGAGGCAGCAGCAAGCTCATCGACACTTCGGCTGCTCTCCTCCCTCACCCTAGCGCCAACCACGCTGCTGACACATTTGCGCAACCATATATACTGCTTATTCTTTACTAATTTTCTTTCATGTGGGTTAATTTTTTTTATTTCTCGCAATGTGCGCAGGCATATATACTGCTTATTCTTTACTAATTTTCTGACGTGGGTTAATTTTTTATTCTTCTCGCAATGTGCTTACTAATTTTCTTTGCCTGTGGGTTAATTTTTTTTTCTCGCAATGTGCGCAGGTGCGTGGATCTCCGTTATCGCCATACCCCCTGGTGGCTTCACGCTTAGAAATGCTCAGAGAAGCTTAGAAACGCTCAGAAAAGTCCAATAGACAGTTCATCTTCTAGTGTCATCATCATAAAGAAAATCACTGAAAAAACTACAATATTGCGACCTTTGTAATATTTGGCCGTCGTTAAATGAATATAGATCACAGCAAAATATTATGCCTTCTTGTAATCTTTAAGGTAGACTGTCCGTTTAATTCTACGGGCAAAACATAGCCAACATTTGGTGGCTAATCAGAGAAAACATTGCCGGCAGAATAGAACAATTTGCATAAAAAAAAAATGCCGCAGAAGCACCGAAAGAACTTGCTAAAAAAAAAATATAGAATTGAACATTCTAAACACGGGACCGTCTTCTAAACGTTGATCGATTAGACTCAATAAAATTTTAATCCCCCACAAGATAGAACACTTCTTAAAAGTAAAAAAACCAACACAGCACACAGGCTTGCTGGCTTTTATTACACACGCCCGGAAGGCCACACACGATCAAATCATTGAAGACCCCTAAAACCAGCTAAAAATGATCTTAAACCACTCCTAAAAAGCTTTCAGAGACGCGACGAGGAGAAAGACGGCTCAGTTGCTGCCCTTGGCGACGAGCTCCAGAGCGGCGGCGGTGGTCGGCAGCGCCGGGATGGCTCCCTTCTGGGTGGTGCAGATGGCCCCGCAGGCGTTGGAGAACTTGAGCGCCTCCCTTAGCTTCTCCTCGTTCTGGAGATCAAGATCAGATGCATTAGTCCATGAGTGAAATTAAAGAACAGATGCATTAGTCGATGAGTGAAAAGAATGTTAGTGAAAAGAACAAATGCATTACGTGGAAGATGGAGTCGTCCTTGGAGACGTTGACGAGGAGGGAGCCGACAAAGGCGTCGCCGGCGCCGGTGGTGTCGACGGTGTTGACCTTGTAGCCGGGGACGGAGCCCTTGAAGTCCTTGGTGAAGTAGCGGCAGCCCTTCTCGCCGTCGGTGACGATGAGCAGCTTGAGGCCGTCGAACCAGAGCGAGAGCACGTTCTTCTCGTCGGTGGCGTCGCCGCGGGTGAGGAAGGCCACCTCGTCGTCGCTCACCTTGATGAAGTCGGCCTCCTTCCAGATGCTGAGGATGCCGTCGCGCGCCGCGTCCTCCGAGGGCCAGAGCGGGAGGCGCACGTTGGGGTCGTACGAGCAGAGGATGCCGGCGCCCTTGGCGGCGCGCATGGCCGCCTTGTGCGCCGACCGGCACGGCTCGGTGATGAGGCTGATGGAGCCGTAGTGGAAGATGTTGGCGCGGCGGATGAGGTCCAGGTTGAGCTCCGCCTCCGTGAGCAGCATGTCGGCGCTCGGGTTGCGGTAGAACATGAACTCGCGCTCCCCGTTGGCCTTGAGGGTGACGAAGGCCAGCGCCGTGCGCGCGTGCTCGTCGAACAGGCACCCCTCCGAGTTCACGCCGTTCTTCTTCAGGATGTCCACCAGCATGTGCCCAAACTCGTCGTCCCCAAACTGCAGCGTTAAACACCCATCACCAAACTAACCAAAAAACATATACACGAAAAAAATAATACAATACTACCTCTGTTTTTTTCTTACGCTTTTGACTTTTGAGAGCGTCTCTGACCATTTGTCTTATTAAAAAATTTAGTGCAAACATATAAAAAAAAGTTATATTTAAAGTATCTTTATTGATAAAACAAATTACAATAAAATAAATGATATTTTTACATAATTTTCTTAAATAGGACAAATGATCAAATATATGTTTAAAAGTCAGAAGTATCAGACAAAAAAGAACGGAGGAAGTATTAGGGTAGGAGGTATAGATGGGACCGTGCATGGGTTTGTTAATTAGTACTACCATATATGCCAATTGGATTAAGCATTGGATGCTTTGTTCAATTATTGGCCCGGGTGGGGAGGAGAGGACGATCTCTTTCTGCTCGATCCCTCTCATCTCTGGCCGGCTAAGCTAATCCTTCAGTCGCCAGCCAGCTAGGATAGAGGAGCAGCACGTAGCAGCAGTAATTAACTAATAAACTACGTCAGCACGTGCAACATGCATCCATGGTACCTGCTGTGTGCAGGCAGCATTGGAAAAAAGCTGGCTTTCTGGCTGCTGAGTGCTGACATTGCTCGCTCGCAAAACAAATATCTGTGCATCTTCACACTACAGTCAGTACTACTACCACGCCCGTGACACAAGCAGACTACTACATTAAGAGAAGAGTTTTTTTTTCTAATACCGCATCAAAGAGAAGAGTTTTTCTTTTCCTAATACCGCATCAGCAAAAAAAAAACCGACTTGGGAGAGCCCCTAGTCAGCTGTGCCCATGCGGGAGCTCAGCTCCGAAGATGCAGCCAAAAAACGTAGAGAAAAACGTGTGATCTCCTGTTTATTTCTAGTGTACTGTCGCATATAAAAGATTGATCTTTTATCTTTTAAAAATATAAAAAGGAAGTGTATTAATGTGTGGGAGGACGGACGCAACCAGAAAGAAACAACGAGAATAATGATGAATAATGATGTAGCTTAAACCCCACGCAAATTATCGTCAGATCCGGCGAATCCAGATCCAACCTCGCCGTGATCAGATCCAGATCTAAGAGAGCCGCGTGTTTAACAGATTGAGTGACCGAAGCAGATTGATAAGACTGGCCGAGGCAGATCGACTGGATCAGGACTTACCTTGCCGACGAAGGCGGAGGCGCCGCCGAGCTTGGAGATGGCGCAGGCGACGTTGGCGGGGCGCCGCCGGGGCCTTGACGAAGCCGCCGGACTCCGCCAGCGACACGCCGGCCACGTCGGGGACGAAGTCGATCAGCATCTCGCCGAACGACACCACCAGGTTCGCCGCCGCCGCCGCCGCAGCACCGTCTCCGAGGGGCGCCATCGCTCGCAGCAAACACCGACTAACCTCGAGATCTCAACGACGAACAATGGAGGAGACGAGAGGAGAGATCGCTTCGCTCGTCGCAGACTCGTAGGTGGTGGATGCGGAGAAGAGAGAAGGGGTCACCTTATAAAGGCTCCAGCTCCACCCGCCCGACTCCGTAATTATCCTAATTATCCGACTCGGTAATTATCCTTAACTATCCTACTCGGTGATTATCCTGATTATCCTAATTAATTAATTAACTATCCTACTCGGTGATTATCCTAACCACCCCCCTACGGACGAGGGGGCTGTCCAACGCCCGTTGGACAGCAGCACAACCAACGTCCATCGCTGGCCAGCGTTAGATCTAAATGCAAAGTTTGTTATTTTTTCACCATGTAAAAAATTTAATAAAACCAACAAAAATCAAAATATTCTCTAATACAAGTCGGATCCCATGTGTAATTTATTGAATCGATATGACCAATATTCATTTTCATAAGCGTTTTAAAAGATAACTAGTTATGTAAATATTCAATATCAATCGAAAAAAAATATATGAAATAGACTAGAATTAGAATATTTATATTTTTTGTTGACTTTATTAATTTTACATAGTGAAACAAAATAACAAACTTTGGCGTTGAACGTCTCTTTGTCAACCAGGCGTTGGACCATGGCGGATCCACCGCTTTGGGCAAGCATTTGCCGCTACTATGAATGTTCAAGGATTTAGGGTTCATCATCAAAATAAAATAAAATAAGTAAATCATATTTATTGAAAAACACACAAACTATTCCATCAATTCGGATCAAACCTAAGATCACACGACATGGGAAACCAAACGAGAGAGAGAGAGAGAGAGAGAGAGAGAGGTTGGGGATCCGGATCGGATTTGGGATCCGTGGAGGTAAGGCTATTGGTGAGGCAACGCACTACGGCGAGGCGGCGCCAACGAGGCGGACAGAGGCGGCGGCCTGGCGGTGTCGTGGAGGAGCCGACGAGGAGAGCGCATCGGACAAGGCCACAAGGGGCCAGCAAGACTAGGACAGCCCGGTACATGGCCCGGCCCGTCGGTTTGTCGAGCCTAGGCGGCCCGCCCGTGTTTGTAGGGTGGGCAAAATTAACCGATAACTGAAAACCGAACCAAACCGAACCGAATTAACCGAAATTTTCGGTTATTTCGGTTATTCGGTTAGTGTTCGGTTTCTTTCTCAGAGTTGTTCGATTAATAAGGTTCGGTTCGGTTTTCATTGTCTCGAAACCGAAATATCCGAAATAACCGAACCGGCCCACCTTAGTCCCCCCACTCCCCCAGTCCCCTCACGGCTAGGGGTGGAAGCGAGCGAGTTCGAGCCGTACCAGATCTGGCTCGGCTCGGCTCGCTTCAGAATCGAAAGCCGAGCCGAAGCTTCGACAAGGTGCGCGAGCTGAACATTGGGCTCGGCTCGGCTCGTTTGTAGCTCGCGAGCGCTCACGAGCTGGAGCATGTTACTTCCAGTTACTTGCTAGCAACGCACTGAGTAGTGAGCAAGCACCATGCACAGCACCAACAAGCAACAAAACAGCGACACAAGTACACAACAATATTACTGGTCAGGTAGACCTACCAACTACCTACCAATACCAATATACCATAGAACAAAATTACAGACACTTGACAAATGCCAACAGGAACATAATTAACATGTGTTGATGCTAATTTCCAGCACCTAGGGCTGTAGATAGTAGTGCAGCAAAATAAGAGGTCACGATCTCACGATCCACGATCCACGAAACATGATCTCATCACCAAAAGTACTATACTACCAAAGTACTAATAAACCAAGTTTGCCATTTGCCATAATCTAAGTTTAACACAGCACTACACAACAAAAGAGCACTACACTTGTAAGTCCACTGACCAAGTGACCAGTCCAGTGATGATATCTGCATGAGTGCAACCATTGTGTTAAGGATTAAGATCAATTAAAGCATATAATTAAAACAAATGCAGATGCAAACTTAAAAATTCCATACATTACTAATTGCTATCAACAAAACTCCCACTGAGCTCGATGCTTGGAACATCCTCCTTATCTTCTTCCTTGAAATAAGTAAACAACCATTTAAAGGAAATATTAATTGGACAGATCACAGAACAAAAATAAATATAAGAATTGCATAAAGTTCATACCAAAACATTGACTGCATTAGTGCTTCCCCTTATCCAGCTAGAGGAGCATACCAAAGCCTCCACCATATTTGGGTCTAATGAGCTTCGATAATCATCGAGCACTCTTCCGCCGGCACTAAAAGATGACTCAGATGATACAGTGCTGATGGGCACTGTGAGAATGTCTCTAGCCAATTTAGATAAAATAGGGTACTTTCCTGTCTCTAGCCAATTTAGATAAAATAGGGTACTTTCCTGCATTGAATTTCCACCATTCGAGCACATTGAATTGTCCTATAGGAGACCTCTCATTTGGATCTTCTAAATAGCACATTAGGTCTGATCTTGCTGATTGTGTACCCAAAGCTTCCATCAAACTCTCAAATTCACTTGACACATTAGATTCAGCCGTTTTACTTGTACCAACTAGCTGAGATGAAGATGCAAGATCAGATTGAGATGTTGCTGCATTCCCATGTTCATGCTCACGCTCATAAACAACATAAAGATCTTCTAATGTTGAGTGAACCAGTGCTACCTTGCCATCAATGTCGTTTGCATCATAGATCTTAGCAAAACAGTACTAGATAAATTTGATCTTGTATCTTGGATCAAAGATAGTGGCGATTGCTAGCAGTGTACTGCACTGACCCCAATACTTGTCAAATTTCTCTACCATTGCTCGACCCATCTCCTTCAACTGAGGGTTCTCAGAATTCAAGGCCTCATCCAACTTCACTTTCACATCAATGATGAGAGGGAAAAAGAGATTTGTTGTGGGATATTTTGAACACGAGAAAAGAGTGCTTGCATTGTCCAAAACTCCTAGAACGTCTCTTACTCACTCATAAATGTCCCAATCAAAAGTCCATGGCCCCATTTGTAGCCTTCATCCTCATCACCATAATGGGTAAATGCAGGCTTGAATGCGAAGCCACACTTCAAGCATCTTGTATGTGGAGCCCCATCTAGTAGGTACATCAAGGCACAACCCTTTTGTCGACGGTTGAGATATCGATCCCAAGTCGATGAAAGGTTCTTTATGAGGGAGATAGGAGACACGCGAACAACACTAACAACAACCAAATGACGAATAGGGAGACAGGGTTTTTATCTGGTTCAGGCCTCTCGAGAGATAATAGCCCTCGTCCGACCTTTCTTTATATCAAAGAGTATTACAAAGTGGAACTCGGCGAGATTAGCAGGTCTCGGCGAGTAGTATGCGACAAAGCAATATTAGATGTCAGATGCGTCTAAGTCGTGCCCTCTACACGCCATAGGGGCTCGGTTTATATAGTGCTGGACAACCGACCTACCAAGGGAATATCGGGCCGGGCTAACTGCGAGATCGCAACTAACTCGTACATGCCAAATACGTCCCGAGGCAGATAAGGCATACTCCTAGTCTTGGGGATCACGACTCCTAGTCCAATCCGGGAAACCAACGTCCGGGTCTTCACGTAGCCGTGCAAAACTCTTGCTCGAGTCGGACTCAAACAGGAATCCTAGGCCGTTACGCACCGTGCCAGCCAGGAAGCTGTTCGGCAGGATGCATATGGGCCTGATAGAACCTTCGGGGAGTGCGCATACCGGTAGGTCGTTGATTGGGCCGTCAGGGAGTGGGCCATGGCAAGGAGCCGTGATTTTATCCCCGACAGCTAGCCCCCGAGACTCAAGTGGAAGGGCTCACTAGAGTGGGGTCTTCCTCTTGAGACTCCAAGTCACGAAGAGGGAAATTATGCTGCTATAAAGACATGCAACAGGCGACCGAACAGGTTATGGTTCAACCGAACAAGACTTGTTCGGGACCGAACAAACCCGCCCGGTGCCGAGCAACTCTGTTGCGTCGGACAGGAAGCAACTTCGTCGAAAGCGAGCACTCGACCTTCGATGCGAATCGAAATCCAGTCCCAAGCCTTGAGCTCGTCGCGAAACGAGCAGCTTTTCCGGGCGAAGAGCTGCCGGTCGCGAGGTGAATCATCTCCTTGAGGCTGAACGTCATCAAGGAGGATTGGATTCTTAGTAGTAAAGCGCGACACCGCATCCGGTAAGATCAGATCTTAGGGAGAATGAACATAGCAAATCGCGAGATGGGCTCGTGTTGCGCATCAAAGCACGAAGATAACCGGAAAGTATAAGCGGAAATAGGAAAACCATCTCTCGGCTAGAGCTTGTCCGAGAAATAGAGATTGCACTCTCGAGCAAATATCGTGCTTTCGGGAGCGAAGGTGATATGCCCTCGGGCGTAGATCGTGTGCTAGGAAGCGCACAATGCATCGAGGGAATGTGACCCGATTCGGCGTAGAGCTCGTTAAAGGAACAAGGTAAAGATCCGATCCACGAGCACGGAGCTCGTCGCGGAGACCGAAAGTGCGACCAGTGAAGACGCGTGCGATCAAAGGCCATCGGTCCCGAGCACGGAGCTCGTCAGCGGGACGAACGCTTTCCGGCGAAGAGTCGCCAGGCGAGGTGATCCGGCCCGAGCACGGAGCTCGTCGTGGGACGAGCGTGCGCTCGAGCGAAGAGCTGCCCGGTCGCGAGGTGAATCACAACCCGATGCGATCGAGCCGCAAAAGAACGTGTGAAATCAACGCTTTACCCATGACATATTCCTTGCGGCGATTAAGCGTTGTCTTAGCAAGTGCGAACCGACACTTGGAGTGCCGTTGCGATGAGAATCGACTACGATGGGCATGCCCGTTGCGATGAGAATCGACTACGATGGGCGGGACTCGTTGGTGGCGACTACCTTGACTTAGCCGAACTGTGAAGGTCGATGCGGGCAAAGGCAAGAGATCATATCGGGTGAAGTGAATCATTCCCGAAACAAGCGCGAGCGCATCGGGAAGAGAGGATGCGACATTGGTTTTGGTGGGAAAGCTTGGAACTTCGCCGCGATCATCACCGGCGTCGATGTTCCCCGTTCTGTATTTCTGCGAAGACAAACAAGAAACAAGCCAGGGAAGGGAAAAAGAGAGCAAGAACGGGCTCTAAGAAGAGCAAAGCGAGTTTTAGAAAAACACAACAAGGGCGACCTACCGCACAAGACATAATTTTTCCGGATACATCCCCGATAGCGTTAGTGTCACCTCGGCGAATCGCGGAACCGACGCTAGGAGTGTCCGTTCGATGAGAATCGGTTTACGGTGGCGGGACTCCGTTGGTGGTGCATTGCTCCGGATTCCGTGCGGGAAGGACGCAGCATGGATAAAAAAACGCGTGTGCGGCAAGTGCGGCCCATTGTGGCTAAGACCGCTAACGGTGGAAGGCGATCGGGACCTTAGCGCGAGCAAGGCGTGCGGCGAAATCTTATCCGGCATGGACCCGTGTAGCGTTGGTGTCGCCTTAGCGGGTGCGAACCCGCGCCGGAGTGCCCGTTATGATGAGAATCGGCTAACGGTGGGCATGCCCGTTGCGATGAGAATCGCTTACGGTGGCGTAACTCCATCGGTGGTGCACCGCCTTGGTTAACCGGGCTATGCATGGTCGTTGCGAGATAAAGACATGCTCAGACGCGGAGCGCCACGGGAGCGAAAGACCAACGAGGTTTTGGAAAATCAACGCTAAGGAAAGGCTGAAAAGCGAAAACGTCTGGGGTTGCGAAATTTAGCTCAAGTCTCAATCGACCGAGGAGAGACAGATCATTGAAGAGCTGGCCGAGCGACTCGGGACCGCCGAAAGCGCTTGAATCGAATCGAGTCGATCGAGCAAATTTTTCTCGCAAAAAGAGCAAAGAAAAGATAAGGACGAACAGAAACCAAGAGTAAGGCGAACAGCGCTAGAAAGTTTTAAGAAAAACCGGTAGAACGCTTAGCCTAACTCCCAGCCCGTTGTCTGTTGCTCGAGGACTGAGTTTGCGAACTTCGAGCAGTGCACAAGAGAAAGCGGCGCCTAGCCCCGATGCAGACGATGCATGAAGACTGAGCTTGCGACTTCAAGCACGTCGTGAGAGAGTTAAGCGACACCGTATCTGATCGACTTCGTTCGTGGATCGCTCGTTAACGTAAGTTAGGCGATTCGAAGGTAACCGAATAAGGAAAGTGCCTCTGCCGCGGAGGGCTTACGAGCGAGCTTTTCCAAGTGGTTGTGCGTGAGCGGTAAGTGCCTCTGCCGGAGGGCTTACGAGCGAGCTTAGCCGCAAGGCTGGATGCCGTGTTACGCAACTCGAGTTTAGGAACTTGTTGAAGTTAGATCTGGCGGTAAACCTTAAGATTGCGGAGCCAAGAGTTATGAAGACCGACTGACCATCAAGTGTTACCAGAGAGAAAGAGTAGTCGAGAAGACAAGTGGTGAGGAGGACCCAGGGGCGCGAGCATTCACCGCACAATGGGTTGAACTTTAAATGGCGGCCGAGAGACTTGGACGAACTAAGGCGCGAAATTTGAGAAAAAGCGAAGCTAGGAAGCGAAAGACCTACGAGGAACTTACGGTTGGTCGATGTTCCAAGTCTTGGTCGGCTCTCTCCGTCACCCACCGCCAGCGTAACGGCCGGGATCCGAAGGAGTTCTAATCCGGCCCCGAGCACGGAGCTCGTCGCAGGGGACCATCTGGCGCCGGGCGAAGAGCCCGCCTTGAAGTGATCCAAATTTCGAGCTCGGAGCTCGTCATGGGACGAGACGCGCTCGGGCGAAGAGCCGCCCGCGCAAGTGATCCAGCCCGAGCACGGAGCTCGTCGTGGAGACCAGACGGCGCTCGGGCGAAGAGCCGCCTACCCGGCGAAGATCCGATCCCGAGCATGGAGCCGGGAACCAGTCTGGAAGGCGATCAAGATCGAAGGATCGATCCGATCTGGCAGGGAAGAGACATCCCGCCTTCACGAGTCATAGTCCTCGGGAGAATCTCTGGTCATTGATAGAGTTCGACATGCTCGATCTGCGAGTCCCACGTCGGCGCCAACTGCCGACGGTTGAGATATCGATCCCAAGTCGATGAAAGGTTCTTTATGAGGAGATAGGAGACCGCCGAACAACACGAACAGACAACGGTGACGAACAGGGGAGACGGGGTTTTATCACGGTTCGAGCCTCTCGGAGAGATAATAGCCCTCGTCCGACCTTTCTTTATATCAAAGAGTATTACAAAGTGGAACTCGGCGAGATTAGCGAGTCTCGCGAGTAGTATCTTGACAAAGCAATATTAGATGCGGATCGTCTAAGTCGTGTACCCTCTACACGCCGTAGGGCTCGGTTTATATAGTCTTGGACAACCGACCTACCAAGGGAATATCGGGCGGGCTAATGCGAGATCGCAACTAACTCAGTACATGCCAAATCGTCCCGAGGCCGATAAAGCATACTCCTAGTCTTGGGGATAACGACTCTAGTCCAATCCGGAAACCAACGTCCGGTCTTCACGTAGCCGTCGCAGAACTCTTGCTTCGAGTCGGACTCAAGCAGGAATCCTAGGCCGTTCGCACCGTGCCGCCCGGAAGATGTTGGCGGGGATGCATATGGGCTCGATAGAACCTTTCGTGAGCCGGGCCTGATAGGTCGCTTTGATTGGACCGTCGGGAGTGGGCCATGGCAAGGAGCCGTGATTTTATCCCCGACACCTTTCTTTGTTGGCAAAGCCGAGTTTTAACAACTGAGTAAACTTATATAGCCTTCTTTGGTGATTTCTTAATATACTTGATTGTTTCTCTAAGTTTGGAAATCAAACCATCTAATGGTTTCATACCATCAACCACTAACAAATTTAATATATGGGCGCAGCAACGAACATGAAAAAAACTTCCTTGAAGGTACAATGAGCCCCTAGTCTTCAATTTAGACCTCAATAGCCTAGCTGCTACATCAGTTGTGGTTGCATTATCAAAGGTGATAGTGACAATGTTGTCTTCTATTTTCCACTGACTTAGACATTCAGATATGGCCTGGGCAATTACCTTTCCTGTATGGGGTGGTTCTAGTTCAACAAAGTTGATCGCACGGCTTTGCATTGCCCAACTATCATCTATGTAATGTGCTACTAAAGACATGTAACACACAGTTTGATTTGAAGTCCATAGATCACTTGTTAAACTAATTTTGCCAACTTCCCTAAAAGCCTTGCTTAGCTTTTCCTTCTCAGCTTGATAAATATTCATGCATTCCTTTCTTATAGTCTTTCGGCCAATTTTTTCATATGATGGATTTAAAGATCTCATGAGAACATTGAACTAGTAATGTTCTACTATCCTAAATGGGTATTCATGCACAATTACCATCTTTCCTATTATTTGACGGACCTTAGCTTGATCATACATTCCTTGAAGAATATTTTTATCATATGCATCACCTGTCGAGAAGTTCAAGTTACCTTGTTTCTTCCTCATGACTTGAATCTTGTAGGCATTGCGGTTCTTCATATGTCTCTCGGTGTGCTAGTGGCTCCTCGGGAGTGTCACGCATAAAGCGATGGCATCTTGTACACTTTGCCTTTATCTGAATCTCTCCTTTATTCTTCTTGGATGGCACCTCCACCACCGTAAAAGTTCCCACACTGAGATGTTTCACGCTTGTTTGTTGCTCGACAATTGGGTGTCCTCTTTTTCTTTGTCACTTGGAGAATCCTCTTCTGAATTATTTGCATGCTATCCTGCTCATGATCGACACATCCATCGCTTCCTCTAAACAAAGCGATAAATTAATTAATTGCTACGACTACGAGAACATGTTTTGGAGTCTAATCACGACTTTACAATACTCAAGAGTCAAGAACATAGAGCTAGAACCACGTTCAAGTGTTCAACACTACAAACTAAATTCACATCAGTCTATCTATATATTACCCCAGTCATGGACTCATGGCACCAAGCATCAATGTGTAAATGAGTAAAATACCTTCCTCCGTGGTATTGTTGAGTGGAGGAGGCGGCTGGCTGGTGAGGCCCGGAAGTTCTTTGTGGGTCGAGGGCCTCGGTGGCGGCAATGGAGGTTTTGCCGTGGTAGAGGCGGCGGAGGTTTGCCGACGGTGGCGCCTTTTGTTGCTCCAACTTTCTTTTGCCGCCCTTTTTGTTGCTCCAACTTTCTTTCGTCCACCGGCGACGGCGACAGAACTCGATTGGGAAGATCGACCACCGGCTTCAGCGGAGCTCAATGGGGAAGATCGACCACTGGTGGCCTTGGTGAAGAGATGGCGCGCTAGGGCCACGGATCGGCGGCGCGGCGCTAGGGGCAGGGATCGGCGGTGCTAGGGTTTGAGGCGGTACCTGTGGCTGACGCTGTGGCTGTTGGTTTGGGTTGAGGGGAAGGGGATCGAGAGGTGGTTCCATCGTGCTCGTGTGGTTGGCAGCTAGTTTTAGGGCAAGGCAACTGTGCCGCTGTGCTCGTGTGGGGCGCGGCCTGATCGAGAGGAAGGGGATCGATCGAGACTTGGGGAGGCTGGCTATCTATTGGGGGCTTCGGGTCGGGCCGGATGGCCAATCGGTAATAGACCAAGCCCAACTTGATCACCAAGGTCAAGCCCAACAGTAATAGCAATATGAGCAACAACCGTCGAGCCAACACACTCACGAAGCGAGCCCGAGCGAGCCAGCTCACTTCGGCTCGGTTAGAGTGATGAGCTCAAAATTGTGTTCACTCGTGCTCGTTTTATACACGAGCAGTGGAACCGAGCCGAGCCCGAGCGGCTCATGAGCTTCGACTCATGTTCGGCCCTACTCACGGCCCACCGCAGCCCTCGATCCCTCACGGCATCGACATCCACCCCGCATTGGTCGCCATCCACCCCTCGCCGTCGGTGGTGTTGATCTCCTCGGCATCGGCAATTGCGGAGACTCCACCTCGATGGCTCGTTGAGTGGTGCGATCTCCATTTGCCCTCGTGGAATTGGAACATTGACAATTGGTTAATAACCGAAAACGAATTAACCGAACCGAAATAATGCGGTTAATTTGGTTCGTTAGTAAAATTTACAGAAGATTTGGTTTTCATTTTTCACTAACCAAATTTTTTAGAAACCAAAAAAACCGAACCGAAAAAACCGATATAACCGAATGCCCACCCCTACGTGTTTGTTTCAGCTTAAAATTAAGTTGAATTTTACTGTATCAAATTTTGTTATTTGTATATAGCCAACATGTTGTAGTAATTTGTAGTTCTTCTCAATATTGTAAAACTATTTTAAATTGTTTTTTAAAATTATTAGAGCATTTTTGAAAATTCTTAATTTTGCTATACTAAAACTCCACTTTATTCAACGCTGAAATAAGCACGCCTAAATTGTAGTTGAATGGACTTGGCCCGTTTTGAAGCCCAATTGGTTTGGCCTAGATGGGCTTGGGCACGGATTCGATTGGGCGGGCTTTTCCAAGCCCGACACGATCGTTGAATAGGTTCTAGTTTGAGCAACAGTTATGGTCGTAAGTTTTTAAGAAACCAAGACAACACCTAAATCGATTAGTTAACGCCACCCATGACCAAAATATAAATATGGTCTAAAATTTCTCGAGCCACACATTACACATACACATGTCCATCCTCATGTTGGCTAATTCCCATAATGGCAATTTCATAGGCATTAAATTACAAGTCTTGAGAAATAAATAATGAAATAATAGTGAAATTATAAGAAAGTAATCATATGATTGACCGGATAATCATTGTATTCACATTTCGAGTTGGTTGGTTGGAGGTTAGTTTTGTCTAATTTTGCCACACCTTATGTTTAGCGTTCTTAAAGAGGCGGGGTGGGACTAGGTCAAGCCACAACTTCGGCGCGACCCGTCCCACCCATTCTCAACATCCACCGTACATCGACCCGACCGTCCTGGATGTACAAAACCTTGACCCGCCTCACCCCACGATTACCTGGCGGTTACCTTGACCCGAACAACCGGTAGAAATTTCTCATAACGTCATCCCAACCAAAAGCAATTAGGTATACAAAATCCCATCAAATACACAAATCAGATCCTTAGGTACTTGTAAATCCAACCACATACACAAATATAGTAATTGCATGATAGTAATACGTGCATCAATACGGTTGATGGGTTGGACTAGGCTCCCAGATAACGTAATATCTGAGCAGGATCCGAGTCGGTCGGGCAAGCCTTAATCTGGATCTACCCGAGATGAACCGATGCAAGACGTCACCACATCAATATTGTATGAATTAATCCAAATAAAAGAATGACATAATGAGATGTAGTTAAAAAACTAGGTGTTATATGTATTGAAAGTCGATATTCATGCTTATGTTAGAATATTCTAAAAATATAATTTTTATAAGTTATATTACATAGAAATGTATTATATGAAATAGAAAAATTATACACATGTCATTATAAAGTTGTTAATTACATAAAAATGTCACCCATGCAACAATGAAATGTGTGCTCACGGACCCACATGTCATAGGCATAGCAGTGAAATTTTTGCAAAGTGGGATTTTATAATAGTATTGATGCAATTTACCTATGAAATATAAATATATAGAACTAAATATTTATTGTGTAGTATTATGTTTGATCAACAAGTAAAAAAATATAATAAGATAAGATATTGCGGATATTTTTTCAAACACAAAAATCTTGATTTTTCATATATAGATGATTCTAGATTAAGTTTTTTATGGTTTGGATTGTGCCATACGTGGCGACAACATAACGATATAGTAAGAATATAAATACATGTTTATTGTATCATCAATTCCTCCATGACACTACATTGTATTATTTTTCAATAGCAATATTATATGTATTATTATTAAACATATAATGAAATAAATTAGAGAATCTGTAATAGGTCATTATAAAAATAGAAAAATATGTTAATAAATTAAATATTTTAATTTTGTTAAGTTATATTTATTAGTTTGCCCAGGCTTAAAAAAAATCTTAGATCTGCCACTGCATTGGACAGCCCCTTGTCCCCCCGGACTCTCACACGAATAAGATAAACCCGGGTTAATATTCTTTGTTTGTTTCAGGTCTTTGTCATTTGGCGATGTGGGGCTAATTGGACCCTCCGGTTTATTGTTTTATTGGGCATTGTCGGGATTAGATCACGCCCATTGCCATGGCCCACTTGACGGCCCAATCGAGCGACCTATCGAGGCTCACTCACTGGAAGGTTCTATCCGCCCATATACATCCCTAGAACGACTTCTTGGTGGCAGTGCGTAATGGCCAAGACTTCTGTTTGAGTCCGACTCGACAGAGTTACTGCGACTCTGAGAAGACCCGGACGTGGCTTCCGGATTGGATAAGAGTCGTGATCCCCAAGACTAGGAGTATGCCATATCGCCTCGGGATATGTTTGGCATGTCTTGAGTTAAATTCGATCTCGTAGTTAGCTGGCCCGATATTCCCTCGGTGATCGGTTTGCTCGACTATATAAACAGGGCCTATAGGCGTTTAGAGGACACAGGGCATTTTGAGTTTTGACTTGATCTAGCTCTTAGACATCGGATATTTGCTTGTACACCCATAATCTCGCCGAGACTTGTTACGTCTCGTCGAGCCATCTCTTGTATTCATCTCGATATATAAGAAAATTTGGGCGTGAGGGCTATTATCTCTCTGAGAGGCTGAACGAGGATAAAAACCCACATCTCTGCTCGTTCTTTGTTCGTGGTTGTTCGGGCGTGTCTCTATCTCCTCTTTGAAGAACCTTGGTTGACTTGGGTCGATATCTCAACCGTCGGCAACCGGCGCCGTCCGTGGGGACACGCAGATCGAGCATGTCGAACTCCATCAGCGATCAGAGATACTTCACGAGGCTCGACTTCGGAAGGGCGGGATGTCTCATCCTGTCGGTTTAGATCGATCTGTTCGGTCTCGAGCGCTCTCGCATCCGAGGCGAGCGTCTCGCTTACATGGCGAAGATAGTCTCGAGATCGCACTCCGTCATCGGCAGCGACTATGGGCGATGATCTTTCACGACGGTTTAGATTTATCGATTCAAGGCTATGTCGGTAGATTCTACTGTGGAACCACAGCGATGACACCGTCTAGCATACCTCCGCATGGCCCCGCAGGCATTAACATGGCCGATGTAGGAACCTCGAGGATCTGCACGGGTACGTGGCGGCTGGCGGTCGGCAGATTAACTACGCTCGGCATCAAGACGAATTGCTCGGTACTTGCTGCGGCGGGGCGTCGTTCGCGCCTTGACCTCGGCGATTCCATCAATCAAACCTTAGCACGGTTTAGCGACGATTATGGCGGCGGCGTCGCGACCCCACCTCGTCATCGGGCGCTAAGTCTCCGCGTGAAGCTTCCCTGTTGGGTCAATTCCCAGCGTGGCCGGACTCGGTCGGGCGAACGCATGGATGGTTCGGGATCCCAGGACCCATAGATCAAAAGTCGGGAACGGCTCGAGGCTATGGCAACGGTCCTTAGATCCGCTAATCAAGTTGATCTCGCCCGCGATGGGCGTCTTTATTCGCGACTAACCTAGAGCGACCGGTGAAGGCCTAAAGTCTCTAGGAGAAGTCAACAACTCCTCGAGCGGCAGCCACAAACTGCCGGAATGATTCGGACACTCGATCGATCGCGTGACCCCGTCACCATCGAAGATCCTTGTCCATGAGCAGGCTACCGTGGTCGCCGCCGCTCGCCCGATCCTCGTAGTCATCAGCGACCCGCGGGGGCAAGCGCGCGATGATCACGGGCGGTCCCTCGTGAGGAGCGTCGTCGCCACCACGAGGAAGGGCGTGGTGGATTATCCCGAGAG
>JAYEVB010000386.1:0-19558 GCA_036346415.1 Raddia guianensis | reverse complement strand
CTCGATTCGATTTGAGCGCGGGCACAACAAGGAGCGACTCAGCAGATTTACCTGTGTTCGACCTCGGTAATAATCCTACCTCCGCCGAGCCTTAGCTCTTTCCTCGATTGGGTTGAATGGGAATGTGTTTACAGAGTGTTTCAGATGCACTAATGCCCTCTCCCTCTCTCTCTCTCTCCTTTTATACAAGCTTTGGGTCATGGAGAGCCGACTGAGTAGGCAAGACAAAGGTTCTCTCAAGATTACCGACAAGACACGATGTAAGAGACGAAAACGTGTCACGCTTCACTGCCAACAAGGCCACTCAGGTTCGCAGTGGCTCTCTCGACCAGACAAATACACCGTGAGTCTCAAGGCCCCGCCGCCCTCCCGACACGGCGGCTCCTCAAGCAAACCTTTCTCCGCTGGCCAATTCTTCTCGCGCCACACCGACAAATTACCAGTTCGCAAGGGTCATCAGAAGCGTAATCATTTCTTCCGCTGCCTCATCCGCTGCAGATGTCTCATTAATGCGCTCGTCTTCAAGAAGAGGGGAGCCTTCGTCCAAGACTCCTTCGCAATGCCTCACCATCACTGCTGCCCCCGCCTGGCGCGCTGGGCCTCGCCTGTTCTCCAGAGGGGCTCGCCCACGGACCGCCTCGGCCGCTGGGCCCTCGCCTCATCGCCGGAGGGCTCGCCACGCACTCCGCCTCGGGCGCGGGACCTCGCCCGCCTCAGAGGGCTCACCACGCGACCACCGGGCGCGCTGGGCCCTCTTGACTCTCGAGGGCTCGGCCCACGCTGGGCCTTGCTCGCCACCGACGCTGGGCCCTCCGGCCCTCCGAGGTGCTCACCACGCCACGGGCCTTGCTCGCTGGGCCGACGCTGGGCCCTCCTGCCTTCGAGGCTCACCCACGCCGGGCCTTGCTCGCCTCACCGACGCTGGTGGCCCTCCCTGCCTTCTCGGGGCTCGCCACGCCACTGGGCCTTGCTCGCCTACCGACGCTGGGCCCTCTCGCCTTCCTAGGGCTCTTGTACCTCGGTATTTATTATTATCGATAACTTTGCATTTGTCAAACACAATATTGTTTTGACAAATCCAAAGAGCTACCAAAAGCTACTATGTCAACTAAAATTTGCCTTTTTGTTTAATATGAACTCACCAAGCCTACTTCCCTAATAACAAAAAATAATTGTTCAAGCTTTCAAACCTAGAGTAATTTGGAACCTAGAGTAATTTGGGCTAAACGCCTAACTTCTAGCTAACTAGCATCGAAAAATGATCATGGATACAACATAATTCAGACTATCTTTTCAATTTTGTTTAGCAATATTATCTTTTATTAAAATGATTGCTCTAGTTAGATACCACATGAAATTAAAATATTATGGGTTATTTTTGAAATCCATAACATATTTCTTAGAGAAGAAACTCGAATACAAAGAATGATCACCGATACAAAGAATGGACCATAAAAAGACATTCATATTGAGGTCCCACCGATAAAAATTTCTCCGTTGACCCAAGTGAACATGAGACATCTGATCAAGAAAGTGTTGTCGATCAATAAGCTTTTGACCCATTAGAGCATGTCGAAAAGAGACAAGCGCTTAAAACGTTAGCTATACCTACTAAGAGCATGAGCACTAGCCTCCGCGCCACGCGCCAAGATCAATCAGCAATGCTCGCGGCGCCCAACCCGTGTTCTGCACCAGTTTGAAATGGTTGCCCGTGAGCCCGCAGATCATTATAGCTACAGTGATATGCGGGCTTTGTGGGGATGCTATGATCAACTCATCTACTTATTTGTTTTAAAATATAGAAACTTTGGATTTTCTAGTCCTTTTTCTTATCTCAAGAAGGTCTCAAAGTTGTGTACTTAGTAGGTAGAACATAAGTAAACAAGCTTTAAAACATAGAGATTTCTAGCAAGTACCTACATTGTTTTGTACTATTAATTTGGATTCAAGGGTCTTGATTAAATCTTGACGGATAGGGGTAAGAGCTCGCTTATGAAATAGAATCAATCAATTTAATTCCATTAATACATGTATGGAAAGTCATTAATTAATCCATTGGATCTCTATTGAAATATAATAAAAATATAATACATTAATGAATACAAAGTATAACTGTCTCACCACACATATTCCATGCATGTGTAGATGTGGATGTGGTTACAATGAGAACTCCATAATTCATTATTTTTGTCAAATAGGCACAATCATTTTAAGTCGATATATTAGATTATTTTTGTACATAAACTAAAACAATCCCAAACAATCTTGAGACATAAATTTTATTACTTTATTATTTTTAATTACAGCTATGGGATTTTCCACTGCCTTCCATAAAAAAATATAATTATTAAAATATCATTACAATTAGCATTAAAGTTTTTAAAAATAAGGGTAAATTAACATAGGAGCTATAATAAAATACTTACAAATTTTTTATCAAATTTACAAGAAAACAATATATTTTTTATGAAATATTTGAAAATTTTGTATACATTGACGGAAAAAAGCAAATTATTGTAGTGATCGTTTGATGCAGACTAATGTGAAATAGGTTTTGTTATTTGGACTATAGACATCTATGCAAATAAGATGAAATTGATTCATATTTTAATTTGATTCGGATTCCAAATTCTCATGGACGAGGATCAGAAAATTACATAAAGAAAAAGGAAAGTAGGATCTGCTCGCCTCCTATATATTCCGGGAATGTCCATACAATGGTCTTAATCCTTAGGAGTGTATAATGGTGTACCATAGAAGTTCCGATAGAAAATATCATAAACAACATGTATTGATGTGCTTGATAAGGCCGTGTTGCACATTCTCTTGTTTTTTATTTAAGGAAATGAACATACCCGCTGACAAAATGGTTCCAGGGACGCGCTTGACAAATACTCGGAGGGAATAGCGAATACAGCGAGGACGCTGCTGCTGTTCTTGGCCAGCAACCCGGAGTGGGTCAGGAGAGGCTCTTGAGCTTGACGGAGATGCAAAGTATTGCGTTCCACCACTACCTGCCGTGCCGGCAGCCGGAGAAGGTGATCGGCATGACGCCGCACACCGACTGCTTCGGCCTGACGCTGCTCCTGCCCGTGGACGACACTCCCGGCCTGCAGATCAGCAAGGACGGCAGGTGGTTCCCCGTGCGGCCGCTGCCTGAGCCCTCATCGTGAACGTCGGCGACTCGCTCGAGATCCTCACAAACGGCAGGTACAGGAGCGTGGAGCACAGGGTCGTCGTGAACGCCGGCAAGAGCCGGATGAGCGCTGCCGTGGTGGTCGGCATCCTCACGGGCGAGTGATTGCCCCTATCCCTGAGCTGGTGAGCCAAGACAAGCCACTGTACAAGCCAGCTGGTGGCCAGGACCATGTCAAGGGATTCGTAGACGCGCTAAATGGGCCGTCCAAGTACATAGAGACCATGAAAGAGAGCTAGATTAATTGTCATCAGTCTATATATCTACTTATCCACCGCGCTATAAACTTGGCATTTATGGGAAATAAAATGCGCATGCCCGCGCGCACACAATCCCAGTCAAATTAAATGCGCGTGTGTTATATTAAAATTTCTACTATGTTGTGGTGAATAGAGTTTGACACCGGGAGCTTGTTTCACACTGATCTAGGTCCTCACCAATGGATCTGATCACTCTACTGATCTTTATGATGCATTCCTGGTGGAGTTGCTAGCTCTTCGTCAATGGATCTGATCACTCTAGTCTTTATTATGCTTTCCTGGTGGAGTTGCATGGAAGGTACTCTGATCATTCTTTCTCATACCGACACTACTACAGAACGGAAATTCAGTACCGGTTCATAAGGTCCATCAGCACCGCTCAACCAAGATCAAGGCACGCCCCATCGCTACAAGAACGCACACATGGCGATCGCCTGCCCCCAACCAGCACCGGTGGTGTCTCCAACTGCTATTAGAAGCCCACACGGCGCCTCGCCGCCCAACTTGTATCGCTAGGTATCTCCAACCCAGATCGTAGGTAGGGGGTGAGGCTACACGCGTGCTTTTCAAGATTCATAATTAATATATATTATTGTTATTATTCGTGTTTTCTAATATATATTATTGCTATATATAATCAATCACGCATAATTAACACAAATGAATCAATGAAATTAATTAACAAAATTAAGTGCAACTAATATATGTCACCATTGCTAGCTATCTAGTTAGGCAAATTTATAGGTACACATATGTGAGCAATTCAAATAATAAGTAAATACACATGCATGTTCGATTTGTTTATCGATTTTTATATGCATCGCTTCTTGTTTGCAGAAATGTCAATCCCGACACTTGACTAGTCCATATAGAATGGCCACACCTATTTACTGGGTCATGAAACTCGCCACGGGATTTACGATCGCATTGAGAATAAAGGCACGAGTTGTTCTTGCATCGCTTCTCAATTCGCCTCGCAAGAGTTACTTAACCTGGTTCATCCATACAGCTGCTAGTGGCTCCTGTTTGGTGTGCAAGAACTTAGATACATAGTAGCCACATAAATTTGTGTCAAGCGGCTAACTCAAGATCTGTGCGCAAAAAGATAACGAGCTGAAATGGTGCATAAAAGTTATATGGTACCTAACTAAAAGCTAACATTATCTTAGAGGCTCATATAACACCAAATTGTTGTCTAAATTCTCGATTTTTATAATAAACTTTTCAATGCACTAGACAACTTTTAATGATTACAATGTACTTTAATGGAAAGGAAATAGAATTGGTACAAGATTGAAAGTCAGAATACCCGCTGAGCAAGTCGATCATGTCTTCAGATCGCTAACCGATGCCTTAATGAGTCAAAATTATGATCCGCTATGATCTAGCTCGATAATGACAAGGATCCTCGCTAACGTAAGCTAAACCGGGGTTACCTTCACAATGATTTGAATGGGGTATTGTGCCGATCTCAAAATTTGATGGGAACACAAGACAACGGGTTAGACAGTTCAGTTCCTCACTGGGAAGTAATACTCTAGTCCCACGCTATGGGATTATGAGTGTTCTCCTATATCATGAACCGGCCCCTACCGCTTTTATATAGTGAGGAGGCGGGTTACAAGATAAGATTTTTATTTCTACCTCTCCTTATCTGTAGTATACTTGCCAATAATTACAATCTCGCATTTCCTTATCGGGATTGGCTTTTAGAAGCACCTCGCCTTTGTCGTAAGGCCGCATACACGATCCGGCTATCAAGATCGAGGTATGGCTGACTCAAATTTCACCCCCTACTAGGTAATCTTCACGCCCATTAAGGATACCGAGGTCCATGTATTCCATGTATGCAACGATAACAATACATAAAAATATATATCAATATATGTAAGTAACTAGTTGTAACATCGTGTTATGAAAAAGGCGAGTTGATGCTAAATCACGACTCATAGTTCGATGGTAGATATATCCGGAATGTAAATTTTGAACCATGAGAGCATAGTAAACCGTGTCCTTTAGATCACAAGTAGTCTGGCGAAAGCATCTTCAAGTTGACTTTAATTGGGTCGATTAATCCTCTATCAAATATTCTCTTCCTTCTAAATTTTTGTATCTTCATTCTCGCATAAGATCGATATGGAGTTAATTGTGCTAGCAACATTGTATATCACGAGGATTTCTGCATCGTGCCCACTTACATAGCCCAACATCTCATCAAAGCCAACATCGAGGGCGCCGCCTGTAGAGTTTATACATCACCTCACATTCTATATAAAATGAACCTTCCTCGTAAAAAATATTCTTGCATGTACTTGACAGCGAACGCAATTAGATCTTGCCAGCGCAAGATCTACAAACGATTCGATCTCTTGGCCCTTCGTCGTCTGAATCTGACATGGCGGGCCCTCGCCGAGCGCAAGGCGGATTCACTCATCTCTTCGCCGCCATCGACAAGTTTACCAAGTGGATTGAAGCTGCCGTTGTTGCCATCACGGCGCCAAGGCACGCGAAGTTCTTCCGGACATCACAGCGCTTTGGCGCATCTAATCGCATCATCACCGGCAATGGTGTTCAGCCTCAAGAGCAGCGAAGTTTCAAGATTGGGGCGAGGAGCCGGGCATCAAAATCGCTGCGCGCCGCTGGCCCATCCGAGGAGCAATCGGCAGGTTGAACGCGCCAACGGATTGGTGCCGCAAGGGCTCAAAACCCGACCTTCGATTGCCCGAGGTCAGACGCGAACTCCGCCGGTTAAGGAGTTGCCTTCGGTGCTCGGGGCTCGAATCACCCCGAGTCGAGCAACCGGCATAATCTTTTTCCTAGTTTACGGCTCGCAGGCGCTTCTCCGATCAATTGAAGTTCCGGCCTCGGTCGCCGGTTACGACGATAACCAATGGATGAAGCAAGGTACGAAGACCTCGACGCTCGAGGAAGCTGTGGAAGCAAAGAATGAACCAGGCCGCAAGTACTAACAGGCTCGCCGCTGCTACCATCAACAAGAACATACGGGCCGTATGCTTCCATGGGGATCTGGTCCTCCTCAAGGAATCGGCACGAGCATAAACTCTCCCAACTCGGGAAGGCCCCTACGTGATTGCCGAGGTGACCACGTGAGGCTTACCGGATACAAATAAGGAAGACGGATCCGGCGCCCAATACCGAACATCGAGCGCCTACGCTGCTTTTATTCTTAAAGTCTTGTATTCAAGCAAAGATGTAATTAGTTTCCTTCTTGATTTCTGTTACTTGGCCGTAAAATCCACCAAGCAAAGAAGTCGGGTTACACTAAATAGTGTAGCGGAGTCAACCGCACCCTATCTCATCAATAAAGTTGTTTTCTCTACATGTGTTGATCGTGATTCAGTATTATGAAATTCTTAAGTAATGGCGCTTTTATATCCTAATGACAATGTTTTAGCTACTTCGCAGCTTGCATAGGAGAAAGCAAGTGCTACTCGCACTCGAGGGTCGGACCAAATACGGATGCGCTTCATGAAAAGGATAAAACGATATTCGGATAAGTCGATCACCGCATCGATCTTCCCTTCACGACGAGGGTTACGTACGGCGGCGGATGGGCCGAGTCCTAGCAAGGCGCGGGCCGAGCCGAGTCCTTGAGCTTGGCGGCTTATCATCCTTCATTGGTTTCGAAGCATTTAGGATCTTTCAAGATACATATCTCTACAAATCATGAGTCGTATGCGCCGCCAAGGAATACCTATGCGACGGACGATTTCATCTTGAATTTTATGTCCGAACCACTCGGCCCGAGCTCGAGGTTTCTTCGCCTGCACGCTGCCTTCGGCCTCAGACTAGCGTGGAGAAGGGTTTATGGCTGCGCCGACTGGGGTCGCAACTTCACCACCGGGCGACGGCGCGGCGAAAAGAAGCTGGACGGTGTCATCCTCTTCATCATCTTCGCCCGAGTCCCTTGAGCGACCTCGCCTTTTTGGTCAAGGAGCACTCGCCGAGCCTTCAGCAGACGCTATGACGCGCCTCCTGGGGAGCCGAGCCTGGGGACCGGGAGGAGAAGAAGGCCTCACGCCTGCGGATATATCAAATCACATTAATCCCGACTCTACGCCGACAAACCGCGTTGAGTTGAGAAGGGTCTTTCCTCACCGTGGTGTATCCCAAACCTGCACGGAGCCGCATTCCATCGAGCTAGCTCCGAGCCCGAGCAAAAAGCTCAACCACTCGCCGATGATTTCTTATGCGTGAGGTTTTCATGGGTTTCGAGTGGTGTCTTGGGTCCCCGAGTACTGGCTACGTAGATGGACCTCTCCTTGATGTGGGCGGATACGGCGCAGTATAGTTCCACACTACCCCAACCCCTACCAACCCAAAGCAGACTTGGCTCATGGAGAAGAACAAGGCCTTTCACTTGGCTCACCTCATCATCGGCATGAGGAGAGAAGACCAGAGGGACGGACTGTGGGCACTCACGAGAAGGAAGGAGGACCAAGGATAGTTGGCTAATAGAACCACTCCGAAAAGCCACGTTGGAGGTTTTCGCTTAAGATCGAATAAAACTTCTTGACCCCTTTCCAATTGAACTCCACGCTACGCCTGCCTTGGGATTGTCCTTATTGGGTAGGGTTTGAGAAGAAAAGGAATCAAAAGGTCGAAATGAGGAGCGATCCTCAAGTAGGCCTCACAGACGTGAACAAAAATCGCGATGTGAAAGATGGAGTTAGTTCAAATGCGAGACCTCAATCCCATAGAAATGGAGCAAACCCTAAGAAAGGGAGCAAGGAAGACCGTCAAGGAGGAAAAAGGTTCGAAGACCACTACCTCGTCCCGGGCGAGGGGTAGCAGGATTCACGGCGGCAGCAATGAGCCAAGATACTTAACCTTCCGACGGAGCACGCCGAGGGAGACCAGCCTGTGGCCTCCGCCGGTCGTAGGACTTCATCCACTTTTTTATGCTTCTTTTCGCTTCCGTGGTGGGGGATGGTGGAGCCATCGCGATTGGAGATGGGTGGCGGCGGAGGCGATACCGAGAAGAACCCTAGCGTGGAGTCTGCTAGAGAAGCTAACTCGACCGGGCGTGAAAAGCGAGCGAGGTGAACTAATTTCGCTCCCTCGCTCCTAATTTATCGAACGGGCAAAGTCTCGCATTTTGGGCCAGCCTTAGTCTAGGGCTGATGTGGCCTTTCTCGCGAGTGGTTCCCCGAGAGGTTCATACATGCTACCGATCGCCGGTCTAGGAGCTTGATTTGTGCCTAACTGCCGGATGAAGCGGTGTCGCAGATTCGAGATCAAATCGAGGAGAAGCGGCATTGCAGATTCAAGATTGAAGCAAAGACAAAAGGATCATGGATATTCAAAGGTTTTCATTAAAAGGGGCTCTAGGCCCGACATATATTTTTCACAGCACAAAGACATCGAGCTAGGGCTCGCTGCTCGTGGAGGATACCGGCGAAGGTAAACTACTCCCTTGATGGCCATTTCACGCCGAGGATGGAGAAAACGAGAGCATCCTTCAAAGGGTGCAGATTGCATAGAGTCGCGGATGACCGCCGATGAGGATTCTAATGGCCCTTTGAGCGTTTGTTCTCACAAATCTTCCGCCAAGCCGCCATTCGGCTTCCACAATAGCCGTTGTCGCATGGCGATAAGGCGTAGTGCTCCTCAACAAGCGGTTGCCCATGGATCAGCTCCACGGATTCACCATTGCTCTCTCAAGGCGGGTGGAGATTTTTGGTGTTGCCAAGGAGAAGAAAACTCAAAACCCAAAAGTGGTGGTGAAATAGTATTCGCCCGATTCCTTTTTATACACGTAAGAAATTCAATGGTCGCACCGAATTCGCTTTCAACACAGTGAAACCATCATGGCGATGGGACTGAAGTGGATACGATAATACGGTTTCCGACGAAGCGCTGCATCGCACCGCTATGCGGAGGAAAAGGCGGAAAACGTTTACCCCCCTAATCGGGCTTGGGCTAAAATTGCAAAGGGCGCAATTCCCCTTAACAAAGCTTTTTAACGCCACTAACGGTGGCAATGTGTTAAAATCGAGCCTAATTAGGCTCCTCGCACACCTCGAGGGCATATGACCGGCCGCCAAAATTAAAAAGTGTTTACCAAGATACCCCATGTTGGGTCACTAGCCAACTTCGCATGCTCGAGGTTGGGTGTTGGTGAAACTTGGGTTCAATTTCTTGAGGTATGCCTTCTATAAGGTCGC
Organism: Raddia guianensis; assembly: GCA_036346415.1. Taxonomy (NCBI): domain Eukaryota; kingdom Viridiplantae; phylum Streptophyta; class Magnoliopsida; order Poales; family Poaceae; genus Raddia; species Raddia guianensis. The sequence continues at coordinate 9,914 of JAYEVB010000386.1, read as the reverse complement.
TAGTTGTACACCGCCTCCCGTACAAATGCCTCTTGGCAAAATTGCATCCAATCGGCACGCTCAAGGGCTCGCGGCTGATCCCTCCTCCGGCTGGGACAGTACCACTGCTAAAAGGTGTGCTCTATGTCGGGTCGAGGGCTAGTTTTACGAAGTTACGGCTAGACGCTCGATGTCGATATCCTCGCAACGTTAAACTACAACATGCCGCATGACAAGGTTGTGAAGACGGGCTTAAGGCATGCCCCATGATGGGCCAATCGCGCTTTTGCATTGCAGGAGTGGTGTAAAGTAGCAAGTCATCCTGAGGCGATGCGCCTAATGGGACGCAATAAGCCGGAGTTCGGTATTGCCGATCCAGCGCTGCTTCAACACTAAAACTTAAGATTTCTTGAGTTCTTACAATCTCTTTTCAGATTATAGGAGATATTACAAACCAATACCGGATATCCGACTCGATCGTAGCACCTGGGCTACTATGGACTATATGGGCCCCTGCATCCTCTAGAAGGCCCATAAGGGAGCAGATGGGGGCGATCCAAGTCGGCCGGTTGAGGATAAGAGCCACTCGGGCTACGCGAGGCTTGAGCCGCAAGGAAGTTCCCGAGGATATAATCTATCTCCATGTAATTAGCAGATCAACACATGCATTCTATGTAATCAAGATACCGTAATTAGTTATCGGGGTCCCGAGATATCCTCAGAACCTCTATCTCCCCACGCTATATAAAGGAGGGTAGAGGCCATCGGCATAGGGCTCGATAGGCATCTAAGTCTACAAACAGATAGCATCATCTTGCATCTCACATCCACCATATAATCCCAAAACACAGACGAGGGTATTACTCCTCCGCTGAGGGCCCGAACCTGCCTAACCCCGCCTTTGTGTTACCATTTAGCTTAGTTCTTGATTAGCGCCCTTCGCATAAATCCATTGCCGTGGTGACCACCCGCTTAGTCACCGACATCGGGCAACCGGGAAACTCCTTTCCAATTGGTCTACGGTAGGTCATCCCGCCTCGCCCTCAAGTAGTACTCGTTCGTCTCGCACGAGCTCGTCAACTTGGTTGACGACGAGCAAGAGCGCTTACTTGATCTCGATCTCTCAAGGCACATGCTAACGGGCACAAGTCGAATGGCGCTCAGGCTGGCGGCGACCTGCTCACACCAGCATCCAACTCCGCCCAATGCCAAAACTAACTCCCTGCTGGGAGGGCCTGCTCACGCCGCTTTCATCCGCCGCCTGGGCTGTTCACCGGGCAATGGAGGATGTGAGAGAGCCGACCAGACTTGGAACATCGACTACCTTAAGTTCTTCGTAGGTCTTTCGTGTGTTTGCTTAGCTTCGCTTTTTGTCAAACTTCGTGCCTTTTGTTCGTCCAAGTCTCTGGCCGCCATGTCAAGTTCAATCCAATAAACAAGAATTTTCGCCTCATGCGTCTTTTTCACATCTCTCGCTTTCTCAGACTACCTCTTCTCGTAACACTTGATGGCCGCCTACCATGCGTAACACTTGGCTCCGCAAGCTTAAGGATTTTTTCCCGCTTGTATCCAATTTCAACAAGTTCCTAAACTCAAGATTGCGTAAAAGGCTTTCGCCGCCGCTAAGTCTGCCTCGAAGCCCTCCGCTGCAGGCACTTACCGCCACGCAGACAACCACTTGGCAAAGCCCGCCTCGTGAGCCTCCGCTGCAGAGGCACTTTCGTCGGGATTAGATCACGCACCCATAGCCATGGCCCACTCCCCCGACGCCCAATCGAACACCCTACCAGGCCCAGCCTTGGGAGGTTCTATCAGCCCATGTGCATCCCCGCCAATGCCTTCATGGCTGCACAAAGGCGAATGGCCTAGGATTCCCGCTTGAGTTCGACCAACAGTAGTTCTCGCGACGGTTACGTGGAAGACCCTGGACGTTGGTTTCCTGGATTGGATTAGGAGTCGTGATCCCCAAGATTAGAGCTTACCTTATTCACCGAGGTCATATTTAGCATGTATGAGTTCGTTATTTATCTCGTAGTCGCCCTGCCCGATATTCCCCAGAGGGCTCGGTTTGCTCGACTATATAAACAAGGCCCTACTATGGGATAGTAGGGACTTGATCCGGCTTTTTTTATCTACTAGACACCTGATCTTCGCCAGGCATCTGATAATCTCGCCGAGACTTGTTCGTCTCGCCGAGCCATCTCTTGTATTCATCTTTGATATATAAGAAAGGCCGGACGAGGGCTATTATCTCTCCCGAGAGGCCCGAACCAGATAAAACCCTTGTCTCTTGTTCGTCGTTCGTGGGTTGTTCGGCGGTTCCTATCTCCTCTTTAAAGAACCTTGGTTGACTTGGGTCGATATCCCAACCGCCGACAACCGGCGCCGTCTGTGGGGACACGCAGATCGAGCATGTCGAACTCCACAATGACATGTAGATACTTCCCGAGGGCTACGACTCGTGGACGGATGTCTCATCCTCGCCGCCAGACGATCTGTTCGGTCTCAACACTTTCCGTGATCCGGAGGCGTATGTCTCCGCTTACATGGCGTAGATAGCCTCAGATCGCACTTCTGGCCATCGACGACTTACTACGAACCGGCGATCTTTACGACGGTTTAGATTTGTCGATTCCAAGGCTATGTCGGTAGATTCCACCTGCGGAGACACAATGATGACACCGCCTAGCATACCTTCGCATGGCCCCGCGAAGATTAACATGGCCGGCGTAGGAACCTCTCGAGGATCCCGCACGGCCGTGGCGGCCGGCGAGGTCGGGCAGATTAACTCGCCGCATCAAGACGAGGTCAAGCAAGTCGCCGCGAAAGCAAGACGCCATTCGCCGCAGCCTCGACGATTCCATCAATCGACCTTAGCACGGTTTCGCGACCGACGGCAGCGACAGCCGCGACTCCACCTCGCAGGTGCGCATTAAGTCTCCGGCGGAAGCTTCTGCTCGTCAATTTCGCAGGATCGACTCCACCGGCAGTAACACGGATGGTTCAGGATCCCGGACCCATAGATCAAAGTCGGAACGGCTCGGTTATGGCAACGGTCTTAGATCCACCAATCAGCCGATCTCACCAAGATGGGCGGCGTCATAGGCCTAACCGAGAGCGACCGGTCAAGGCCAAAGTCTTTAGGAGAAGTCAACAACTCCTCCAGCAAATAAGCCCAAACTCGCCTCGAATGATTCGACAGCTGACGATCGCGGACCCCGGCCACCATCAAGGATCATGTCCATAAGCAGTTACACGGGTCGCCGCCGCCGCCAAGTCCTCGTAGTCATCACGACCACAGGGGCAAGCGCAAGATGCGATGATCACGACGTCCCTCGTGAGGAGCGCTGGCTGCCGCCACCACGAGGAAGGAGGCGGTGGATTGTCCCGAGAGAGTTTCTCCAGCCGAGTCATCCTGCTCAGCAGAGTTCTCCGCCGCGAACAGACCAACGCTCTTCAAGACTAGGTTCCGCCGGGAAGGTGGTCGGTCATATGCTCGGGTCAGTAGGCTTTCGACGAAGCTCGAGCTGTCCGGTGGCCCTCAAAGTTCAAGCCCGGCCACATGGAGAGGTACAATGGGACTCGTAACCCGTAAGAATTCTTTCCATCTACGCCACGCCATCATGGCGCGGGGTAACGAGCTCGTTATGGCTAATTACCTCCGACCGTTCTTGAGGGTGCCGCCGGACGCGGGTCGCTCAATCAGCCAGGAGGGTTCCATCACCATGGAACCAGCTTTGTGACGCCTCGATCGCTAATTTCCGTGAGCTGTTACGCGCTCGGTAAGGAGGATGATCTGCACCAGATGATCCAGATGAACGGGAGACCTCCGCAACTTCGTGAAGCTGCTTCATTAAGATCTCGCAACACGATCCCGAACATCTCGATGAATCTGTCCGCGCTTCAAAAACGGAGTCCGCGACGAGCTGCTCACCCAGATCTATAGATCAACGAGACTCGACCGCCAACGAATTGTTCAAGGCGGCCGATCGCTATGCCAACGCCGCAGCGCTGCTCAAGACAAAAAGGCGCTCGACAAGGGCGAAGCTGCCTACCCGCCGGTGTGGATGAGAAGAAGAAGAGCAAAGAAGAATGTTCCCGTGACAAGAAGTCCCGAAGAAGAAGAACAAAGGTGATGCGAACAATACCGTCAGCAGGTATAGATCGCGACTCCTCCCAAGGATGGGCGTAAGAAGCCCAACAATAATTACAAGGGCAAAAGCTCGCCAGTGGAGGCGACAAGGCAAGAAAGGTCCGAGCGACCGATTTTGTAAGTTCCACCAAAGACTACGGCATGATATACGCCATCAGAGAACTTGGGCTGCAAAGCTCAAGATTTCTACAACGGCAAGGGCCCAATGCCCACCCCGCCCGAACAAGGTGATGCCGTAAGGCTAAGCGCCAAACCGACGATGGTGATCGGAAGATGATGATGAATATCAAGAGCCTGCGGAACCATATCGCCGCCATTTTCGGCGCCTTCGGCTTATACTCTCTTGCGCAGCCTCAAGGAAGCCGCTCGGAGGTCCATTAACGCCCAAAAGGCAAAACCTCACCAATCGATGAAGTGGATCGAGGTCCCCATCTCCTTCTCTCAGAGGATTGCCCCATCGATGACTAAGCCTCGCCGCTTCCCATCGGTGGTCGCCCACCATCGCTAACGCGAGAGTTGGCCGTGTCTTAGTGGACGGCGGAGCGCTTTTGGACTTGTTCGCTAAAGTCTTGACGAGATGCAAATTCTCGCTCCAAGTTGAAGGAAGTCGCAATGCCCTTCACGGAATTGTTCCGGAGAAGTCGTTGTCGCTAGCAGGTTGTCCCGCCTCGCTCACCTTCGCAACCCAAGCAACTTCCCGGACAGAGTTGATCACTTTCGACGTGGTCGACTTCCCATCGGCAGATAACGCGATCTTAGGCAAAGCCATCTCGGTAAGTTTATGGTCGTGTCCCACCACGCTACCATTGCGTGAAGATACCGGTCCCAACGGTGATCACGTCACGGCAACTACAGTCGCCCGATTATGACGAGCACCTCGCCCTCGTCGACCAACTTCCGCCACGTCTCAAGTTCCGCAGACTAAGTCTGTGACGCTTCTAGGGTCTCCTTCACCAGTGGGGAGAAACTAAGAAGTTCATTGCCGCTGATGATACTTCCAAGATAGCTTCACTTGGGGCCAACTGACCCCAAATAGGAAAGCGAGCTTTATTGCTTCCTCCGAAGCTAATGCAGATGTATTCGCCGGAGCCATCCGACATGCCCGAGTCCCAAGGGAAGTAATCGAGCACAAACCGGCCGTCCGCCGACAAAAGCTCCGTTTCACCAAGCTTGCCGCTGAATTCAAACAGGATCATCAAAGATCACTATAAACCGCCACCGCGGGTTCATCCGCAGGTTGATCACACCGAGTGGTTAGCCAACCCCGCTATTGTAAAGAAGAAAGGCGGCAAGTGGAGGATGTGTCGATCACACGATCTGAACGCCGCTTGTCCTAAGGACAATTTCTTCCACGCCAGATTGACCACCGGTCGATGCGATCATGGACGCCTCAGCTTCGAGTTTTTAGATGCTTACTCTGCTACCACCAAATAAGCATCTCCCCGAGGATGAAGAGAAGATCGCTTTCATCACCCCTTTCGCACTTTTCGCTATACGCACCATGTCTTTCGGTTTCAAGAATGTCAGTGCCACGCTCCGCCGCTTTAATGGAGAAGACCTTCCCGTAACAACGCTGAAAAACTCGGAGGTCTATGTCGATTTACATAGTTGTAAAGAGCAAGTATGCTCCAGATCATGTAAAAGACCGGCAGAGACTTTTCATAATCTCACCAGCATCGAATAAAAATTAAATCCAGAGAAGTGTACCTTGGTGTTCGATCCGAATGTTGCTCGGTTATGTCATTGGCTCGCAAGGTATTTCTCGCCAACACCGAAAAAATCGAGGCCATTGAAAATATGCAGCTCCAACTACCATAAAGGAAGTACAGAGCCTCATCATGGATGGTCGCCTAAGGTGTTTATTTCCTTCAAGGCTAACGCTGGCCGCCTCTTCTTAAGGCCCCGCGCTAAGCACAATGGTTTCGAGTGGATTGAAGAAGTTTATAGATCCTTCCAGATCCGGGCGATACCGCCCAATCCTCCCGCTTGACTACTTCCCTGCTGCATGGCGAAAGCAGCCCCATCAGCATTCTAGGTTGCACGCCACAAGCGTGAGCGCGGTCTTGACGGTCGAAAGGGGAAGGCATACAATGACCAATCTATTACGTGAGCGAGGTACTTTCACGGATCAAAAGAGCGCACTCGAGGTCCGTAAGCTCCTCTATACCTTGCTCATGTCCTCCGTGAAGCTTCGCCACTACTTCCAAGCAAGATCAAATACCGGGTCCCGACCACGCTCCTCCGGGAGAAATCTTACTAACAAGGAATCTAGCTGGACGATAGCTAAGGGCAATGGAACTAGCAGAGTTTGATCTCGTTATTTGTCGCCCGAACCGCTATTAAGTCACAGTCCTAGCCGACTTTGTCGCCGAATGGACTTGTTCGCCCAAATCCCAGTGGAGCTCCCGAGCAACCCGATGAACCCTCTTGACCATGTTTTTTGATGGCTCGCGACCGAAACTCGGGGCTGGTTTCGTTTTCATCTCCTCAAGGAGAGCAACTCCAAGATTCTATCCAACTACACTTTTGCGGCGATTAACAACGCCGCAGAGTACGAGGCCTCCTCGCGGACTAAGAGCGCAAGTCGCTTGCGTGTCCAACGGCTAACTCGGAAGGGAGATTCACAACTGGTCATCAATCGTTAACAAGGAGTATCAAGCCGCGATAACTCAATGGCGCGACACCGTTGAAGCGAGGAAGTTGGAGCGCATTTTCTATTCTTCGGTGCTCTTTCGTGCTGGCGAAGGACAACTTCGCCGACTCAACTATCCAAGTTTGATCCTCACGCTAACTCGCTTCCGCAGGGTGCTCGCTTGAGCACCTTTACAAGCTTTCCTCAATCACGCCCCCGGACGAGGCGACAGAGACAGGTGCCGCTCCGCTATCGAAAGGTGTCCGCGGATGGTCAACGCCATTTGTCCGTGATTTGCAGATGGGACCTCGCCGACGACGGCCGAAGCGCTCCCGCCATAAGGCGTGGCTGCTCCATACAAGCTTGTGGACGGCATCCTTACCGCCAAGGTGCTCGGGAGTTCTCTCTGCGTATCTCGCAATGTAAGGGTGTGTTCCTTCAGGGACATACACGAGGGTGCTCGTGGCAACCACGCTCCTTCGTAACTCGTCTCGCAAAGCGCCTCGCATGGGCTATTATTGGCCCATCATATAAGATGCCCGGACATCGTGACTAAGTGCAAGGCTTGCCAATTTCACGCCTCGAAGGCACACAAGCCCGCCTAAGAGCTCCAAACAATCCCCCATCCCGCCCTTTTCCACATGGGGTCCGGATCTGCCGCCCATTCCCTAAGGTACAAGGGCTATACACACCGCATCGTCAGCCATAGACACTTTTACAAAGTGGATTGAGGCGAGCCCGTGGTCGCCTCTTCACGCCTAAAACGGCCGCTCGCTTTTCAAAAGCTAACGTGGTCACGCTACTTAGGATTCCCCATAAGTCGATCACGGATAATCTGCAGACTCAGCTCAAGCGAGCTATTCTGTGAATATCGCGAATACCGGGTACTGTTGTTCGTTTACTGCGGGCACATCCACAAGAGCAATGGAGCAATGAGCGAGCTAACTGACAGATAGTCCAGTATTAAACGGCGGTATTTGTCGCTTCCTCAAAGCACAAGAAGGCTCTGCTGACGGTTCCTTCGGCCCTCGGGCTTCCAGACTACGGCCACCGGGCGATCGGGAAACTCTTTCCAACTGGGTCTATGGTGCGTAGTTTCATCCCGCCTCACAAATCATACTCGGTTCGCTTCGCACGAGCTCGGTCAACTTAATTGACGACGAGCAAGAGCGCCTCGATCTCGATCTCCTCAAGGCACACGCCACCGGGCATTAAGTCAATGGCGCTACCAGCAAGATCTTCACGCACGCCGCTAAGCCGGGCCTGACCATGGGCTTTGAAGGCGGGCGACCTCGCTCGCTACCGTGTCCAACTTGTCCAATGCCAACAAGTTAACTCCTCGCTGGGAGGGCCCATTTACGGTCAAGCTTTTCCGCCGCCTCGGGCTGTTCGCCCTGGTCATGGAGGACGGAGAGAGCCGACCAAAGACTTGGAACATCGACCAGCTTCGTAAGTTCTTGTGTAGGTCTTTTTCTGTTTTCTTAGCCTCGCGCTTTTGTAAACTTCGCTACTTTAGTTCGGCTCCAAGTCTCTCGGCACCATGTAAAGTCCAATCCAACAATTATGAATTCTCGCGGCCGCTACTTTTTTTTCTTTTTGTCTTTTGAAGACTACCACTTTCTCTCCGTAACACTTGATGGTTGCCTTGGCTAACTCTTTGGTCCGCAATCTTAAGGATTGTTCCCTATCCGTATCTCGGTTTCAATAAGTTCCTAAACTCAGGGTTGCAGAATATGGCCTTTCCACCTTGCGCTAAGTCTGCTCGTAAGCCTCCGCAGAGGCACTTATCGCCGGCGCGACCACTTGTAAAGCTCTGCTCTCGTAGTTCTCGCGACAGTAGGCACTTTCCTTGTTCTACATTTCGAATCGCTTAACTTACGCCAACGAAAGCGTATCACGGAACTAATCGAGCAAGGTACGGGTGTCGCTTTTCTCCCTACGCGACGCGCTTGAGTTCGCAAGCTTAGGTTCTCGAGCATCGTCTGCATCGGGGCTAGGGGTGTCGCTTTCTCTTGTGCACTGCTCGGGTTCGCAAACTCGTGTTTCCGAGCAGATGCACAACGGGCCGGGAGTTAGGCGTGAGCGCCCACCGTTTCTTAAACTTCCTAGCGCTGTTCGCTTCTTAGTTTCTGTTCGTTCTTTTTTGTTGCTCTTTTGCGGTGAATAAAGGTAAGTACTTTATTACATTACTCAAAAGTTTCTGTGTACAAGGCCCTTTTCGGGTTATAGCCGATGCTACTTAAGAGCAAGTCGCCCTTCAAATTTCCTCAATTTCTAACTTGAGGCGCACGACTTCGCTTCCGAGCCTTGATTCCTTCCCTGGCTTCAGCTCGGAGAATGCTCGATCTCCTCCTCTGTCTCGCTATTTGCGCCGCAGCTCGCTCTGGATGGCCTCGACCTCCTCGGGTCTTGGCTCTCAGAATGATCGTTCAGAGTCTCGGCCTGGGCCGACTCATTGTTCGGGCTGCCTTGAGCTGCTCTGTCCAGCCTCCTTGACTCCTTTCTCTCAAGGTGATCGCCTTCATCACCATCCCACAAGATCTCTCGATCTCTTCCGGAAGCCCATTGTGGTCGAGATCTTTGCCCGAGACCCGCTTAAGTCTGCTCTTCCTTGGCGAAGCTGGGCCTTAAGCCTCTTGGCTTCCAATCATGAAATGGTCCGCTCAGCTGGGAAACGCTAAGTAGCTGCTTCGAGCCACTTCGAAAGGTCTGCCTCCAAGGGTGCTCGCTTTTAATGGCTTAAGCGGCTGGCTCGGCCTCCTAGGAGAGACTCAGCAGAACGCCCTACCAATCGGGCTTTGAGCTTTTACCTCGGCCACCGGCTTCGACTTTTGGGCCGGTGCAGAGGGCTCCCGCCTCGACTCCTCAACCCGAGTGCTCCCGAGCGACGCCATGACGGGCGCCCGATGGTGACGCTGCCCTCGAGCTCCTCCATGGTGTCCTCAAGACCGAGAGTAAGAACAAGTTAACTACTTTGCGACGACGTGAGCTAAAGCCGAGCAAGATTTGGTCTTGGTGCTTACCTTCCCGAAGTCGCTGCTTTTCCCGTGCAAGCAGCGGTCCTCGAGGCCATAAGCGCCACGGCCCCGGCCATATGGGATGCGGCGGGCGCGTTTCTGCTGCCGCCGCCTTTGATCGCTCCTTCTTCTT